>PVHP010027294.1:0-23993 GCA_004024765.1 Zapus hudsonius | reverse complement strand
AGCCAAACCTCACAGTCCATAGTTCTCATTACATTCAGGTCTTTAAACTCTGACCAGAATGATCCAATACGCTGTACTTACAGCACTGCAAGGCACCTCTTAGGACAAGCTTTCCAGTCTGTCCACATTCCTTCTGCAGATCACTTCCAAAAGCCCAAAGCCACAAGATCAGGGTTCTAGCAGCAACAGATGACCCCACATCCTGGTACTAAAACTGTTGCAGTCAGCTTTGTAGTTGCTGCGCAGAAAGAACTCAAAGAAAAGCGGCTTGTGGTGGAATGGGTTTATTTGGCTTACGGACTCGAGGGGAGACTCCATTCTGGCAGGGAAAACGATGGCATGAGCAGAGGGCTGGACATCACCTCTGCCACAGCACTGCAAACAGGGGCAGGAAGGTGTGCCAAATACTGACAAGGGGAAGCTGGCTTATAACCCCCATAAGCCCGCCCCAACAACACAGCTCTAGTGAAGTTCTAATTCCCAAATTGCCATCAGCTGAGGATTGATCTATCAGAACACATTCATTTGTTTGTGGGGGACACCTGTATCAAACCATGACACCCTCACAACACATATATGAGGTAGGAAGGACTAATTTTGTTTCATTTTGTTTTGTTTTGTTTTTGTTTTTCGAGGTAGGGTCTCACTCTAACCCAGGCCGACCTAGAATTCACTATGTACAAGTCTCAGGGTGGCCTCGAACTCACAGCAATCCTCCTACCTGTGCCTGGGATTAAAGGCATGAACCACCATGCCTGGCTAGGAAGGACTAATTTTATACTGTTTTACAAATGGAGAAATTTTGGTTCAAAGATGCTAAGTGATTTGGTCAGCAAATAAGAACAAAAAAATTATTTTATTTTTTTTAATATAAGACAGGTTACACACTTCCATTACCCTGGGGGTCTTCAGTCAGTCACTGTGGGGTAGCAGGGAGACCATGCCTCAGGGTATTCTTACCCACTCTGTGGCTCTTACAATCTTTCCATGCCCTCTTTTGCAATGTTCCCAGGCCTGTTAGCAATCTGATTTAGAGTTGAGTCCTCTGTAGCCTCTGGATTTCTGCTTTGATAGGTTATGATTGATCACTATGCCTGCCACCATCGCCCTGAAGCTGGTTGTCAGGCTAGCAGTAAGAGCAGTATTGATGTCATTGCTTCCTCTGCAATTTCTCCTGGGCCCTGGCAGATGTAGTAGAGGTGGCACATCTTGTAGTGGCCAGTCGGCTATCTTCTTATCTTACCAATGGACCTAGGCTCCCTTCCGTTTTCCCTATTATCTATAAAATAAAGCAGATTCTCCAACCAAGAGTGAGAGCAGCTTGGATTAAAAGGGGTTTGCAAAGTAGAGAGATTTCTGGTGAACAAGCCCACTCTCCTTCTCCAGAGAGCATGGGCTTCTCTCTGAAGTCTATGAGTTTCCTGACAATGGGATTCTGGCTTGGTTTCCATTACCAGATATGAGTTCTCTCCTACTGAGCAGGCCTGATCCAATCAGAGAAC
The DNA here is from genome assembly GCA_004024765.1 of Zapus hudsonius. NCBI lineage: Eukaryota > Metazoa > Chordata > Mammalia > Rodentia > Dipodidae > Zapus > Zapus hudsonius. The sequence goes on along the minus strand of PVHP010027294.1, from coordinate 22,491 downwards.
AGTTGGTTATCCACAAAGGCTTCGTGCCACTATTGCACAAGTGTGTATTTCTTGACCAACTGGTTGATTTCATAGTATGCAGGGTCTGCTATTGGTGACCATTGTCCTCCAGCTGCTCCCATAGGGCTTTCTGGCACTGTGAGGGCTACTAGCCAGCAGGGAGCTAGTTTCCCTTTTGAAGAACCAGAAATTTAACCAAGTAAGCCATCATAGAGTTTTGTCTCTAGCGAAGATGTATTTGTTCTATATTTCTATAGTGTTTAAAAATTTGAGTATTAGATTCCAAAATGTGACTTCCTTTCCTTCACTTCATAGATTAGATAACATGCTTTTTTTCTTTAATTACTGTCAGTTAAATTGATATAAACCCTCCAAATCAATTCCATGTATACATTCAGTCAAGAATTGTCTTAAGGACTGATGGTGAAATGATCAGCAAAATAAGCATAGACCCTGACTTATGGATTTCTAATTTACTGGCAGAAATCAACCCATAATATATGATTTACACAAATGTGTTATTCTTAATTGGACAATAAAAATGGAATTGGGAGCTGTTGTAAAAGCACAAAGAAGAGGAAACTGATCTGATGACATAGGCATTCCTAAAAAAGTGACATTTGAAGATCTTTTTTTAACTTTTTATTGACAGCTTCCATAAATATAACCAATATACCATGATCATAATCCTCTCCCACTACCTTCCCTTTCCCCCCTCCCACCAAATCCCTTCTTCTTTCCAAATAAAGAGGAAGAAGTAGCTAGAAGGGCATTATAGTTGAAAGACAGCTACTTAAGTATATTAAGCAAGACATCATAGGTAAATTTATCTTAATCACATGTGAAAGTAAATGAAAAAACAAGTATAGATAGTTGTATGCCAAGCCAGAATGACAAGATACTTAAATTCAGTACACAAGACTTTATGCTAGTTACAGTTTCACATCACATGCTTTTAAAATAGCATCTTAATATTAGAAAGATTAAATACATTGGGAAGAGGGCAGCAATTTGGAGCCATCTTCAGGCCTGAATGGATAATCAGAAGTAACAAATAATGTGTCTGAGCTGTGAACAGTAACAAAGTACTGTATCCTGACAGCAGAGGCTTCCAGCAAGTGCCTTCTAGTTAAGCAGAGATATCTTTCCATCAGATATCAGAAAATTCTCAAGCAAGATATAAATATAAAATTCTATAGCTTGAGTAAGGACAACACTGTGTCTAAGAATTGAAGAGATTGCCAGACATGATGGGTGCATGCCTATAATCTCAAGAGCTGAGGTAGAAGGATTATGAGTCTTCTTGCCTTTGCATTTTTAAAAAATCTTGACCAAGAATGAACTTATTTAGCTGCATTTAACTTCGTTCCTTGGTTTTTTACTTTTCATGTACTGTTTACATGTTTAATAATGATGTAAAAAAGAGAAAATACTACCAAATCATTGTTTTTGTGTCTCTATTCAGAGTTCAATGGCCTTCTTCTTAAAGTACAAACTTGAGATCTTTAAATTCTCAGTCTTTGCCTAAAGGCTCTTATTTCTAGCCCTCATCAAATCTTGCTCTTGAATGATTGCTAAATATAGAATCCTCTGTAGTTAGTAGTTATAATATTTTTAAATATTTTATTTGTTTATTATTTATTCATTTGTAAGCAGAGACAGACAGTTAGACAAACAGACAGTGTGAATGAGTATGGGTGTGCTAAGGCTCTTGCCACTGCAGTCATACTCCAGACGCATGCACCACTTTGTGCATCTGTCTCTATGTGGGAATTGGGGAATCAAACCCAGGCCATCAGGTTTTTGCAAGCAAGTGCCTTTAACTGCTCAGCAGTTATAATCTTACCTCTCTTACTGTTCTTGAGAAATCTGGCAGTCCTTTGTAGGGAATTGGTTTTTCTTTTTGATTTCTAATTAAGATCGTGTGTGTGTTATGTGAATTTTCTCTGGATATACTTAGATGTGGATTTATTTTTACTTATCCTGCTTTAGACTCCTTGTCTAAATCTATAGTTCATCTTTTTTATTTTTTTAGTAAGTAGAAACTCTGTACAAGTCATGTGTTGGTACCACAGTTTCCCTCCTCCCAGCAGGGCTGCTGGAATGCTCCATGGGATTGAGGGCTATCTGTTGTGTTGTAAGAGCAGCAGTCAGTCACTGGGGTGGGGGGCAATGCTTCTAGATATCCCCCACCATGGCTCTTACACTTTTTCCTCCCCCTCTTCTGCAAAGTTCTCTGATCCACAGTGGGTGAGTTTTAAGTCTGCTTTAGTGTTATGCTCTCAGCAGTTTCTAGAATTCTGCTTTGGTACATTCTGAGTATCAGTGTCTGTCTCCATTGTCCTGACACAGGTTGTCAGACTCACTTGTATGAGCAGCACTCTGGCTCATCTCTCCACTTCCTCTGTGGTTTCACCTGGGCTTTAGCTAATGGTTCATCTCCTGCCAGGGAGTCGGCTGTCAGTTCTGGTCTTGTTGGTAGAGTTGGGTTGTCCATGATTCTCACTGCCTTCAGTCTGGGATACACAGCTCCTTCAGGTTCTTGACTTTGTGAGGCTGATGTGGGTGAAGAATACTCTCACCTTAGATCTGGTCAGGTGGCTCAGGCAGGGATGGACTCGTAGCTTCCAGGAGCCAAGGCTGGGGCTGATTCTAGCTGGTTGTATGATTGCTGAAGCTCTGAGTCTCTCCTTCTCTGCTGGGGTTCTTTACATACCATCAGTTTTTGGTGGAAGAGTATTACACTGTTTTTCTGCCTTCCCCGCCCCTTGGGCCCAGGCTGCTCTGCCATCTTAACTGAAGTCCCTAGATTCCTCTCTTTACTCAGTTCCAGGACGATAGCTGCATACTTAGAAGTATGTATACTTAGAAGTGTATGTGATAGGGTAAGGGTTGAATGTGGGAGTGGGTATGTTTTGAGATAGTCTTGCTCTATAGCCATGATTAATCTTGAACTCATGGCAGTTCTGCTTCAGCCACCTGAGGTCTGGAATTACAGGTATGTACCACTACACCTGGTCTTTTTGGGTTTGGGATTTGACTGTTTAACACGTAGAATTTGTTTGTTGAATTTTATTGGGGGAGGGGGGCGGGCCAGAGTTTTGTTTTTAGTTTTTTGAGGAAATTCCATACTGTTTTCCATAATGGCTCTACTAATTAACATTCCCACCAACTGTTCCCTTTTCTCTGCGCTCTCATCAATTCCCAGACTTTGAGCTTTTTGAGGTGTGAGGTGATACCTCATAGGGGTTTTAATTTTTCTTTCACTAATCTTTAATGAAAGTGAACTTATTTCATGTACCTGTTAGCCATTAGTATTTCTTTTGTTTTTTTAGAAATGTCTAGCAGATCTTGGCCCATTTTTTTATATTTTATTTATTCATTTTCAAGGAGAGAGAGAGAGAAAGAGAGAGTACACCAGGGCCATCACCTTGTGGGTCTGGCTTATGTGGGTCCTGGGGAATTGAACCCCGGGGCCTTAGGCACTGGAGGCAAGTGCCTTAACCGCTGAGCCATCTCTCCAGCTCTTGGCCCATTTTTTTTTTAATTTTTAAATTTTATTTTATATATATATATAAAATAACAGGTTATATACTTTTATCCCCTCGCCCTTGTTCCCATTACTCTGGGGCCATCCTCAATGGGATTATGGTATTCACAACAGGGTCATGAAGGCCTCAGTCTCTGTGGAGTAGGGAGAGGGGACCTGCCTCAAGGTATTCCTACCCACTCTGTGGCTCTTACAATCTTTCCACCTCCTCTTCCACAGTGTTCTCTGAACCATGGTAGACTTAATGGTAGTCTGATTTAGTGTTGAGAACCTTTTGGATTTCTACTTTGATGGGTTTTGATTGCTCACCGCATCTGTCACCATCACCCTGGAGTTGGTTGTCAGTCTTTCAGTAAGCAGTATTCATGTTGCTGCTTCCTCTTCAGTTTCTCCTGGTAGAGGTTGCATATCTCATGGTGTGCAGACAGATTTTGGTTCTACTTCATTTTCTATGCCATCTATAAAATAAAACAGATTCTCCAAGAGTGAGAGCAGCATGGGTTAAAGGGGGTATACAAAGTTATTTGACTTTTTTTTTTTTTTTTTTTTTTTTGGTGTGTAAGCTCACTCTTCTTCTCCAGAGAGCGGTGGGGGCTTCTCTTTGAAGTCTTGAGTTTCTTAACCATGAGATTCTGACTTGGTTTACAGTGCCAGATATGAGTTCTCTCCACTGAATGGGCCTCATGTCCAATCAGAGAAGAGTTGGTTACCAACAGAAGTTGCGTATCACTATTGCACAAGCGTCCAGTGACTGTTATATGCAGCTAAATAAGTGTTCTTGTCCAGCTGGGGTCCCCTGCTCATTCTTGCTGTTGATGACTATTGTCCTCCAGTGGCTCTCATAGGGCTTTCGAGCACTATGAGGGCTAGCCAGGTGGGAGCTAGTTTTTCTTTGGGTTCCAGCATGGTATTCCAGTGTCCTGTGTCCACAGCCTGTGTTGTCTTCAGCAGTAGGATCTTCTTACCTTATAGCTCTGATGGGTAATCAAGTGTTTGGGCAATGGTCTCCATTGTTTGGGGGAGCTCATGGGTCTCCCTGCTTGGCCTATTTTTGTTTTGTTTACTGACATAAGAATCTCACTATTTAGACAAGCTGGCCTTGTGATCTTTATGTTCCAGTCCCCAAATGCTAGATCACAGGCACGCACCAGCACACCTGGCCTTGGCCCATTTTTTAAATTAGGTTATTTGTTTTCTTGCTATCAGTTGTTTGAGCTCCTTAAATATTTTAGATATTAACCTCTTACTTGAGAAATCATTTGCAAATGTTTTCTCCCATCTCTGTGTTATCTCTTCTCTTGGTTAATAATTTCCTTTGCGGTGCAGCCTTTTAGTTTGATGTAACCCGTTTTGTTTATTTTTGCTTTGTGCTTCAGGGTTGTGATGGTTAAATTTGTCAACTTGATCTAATCCATAATAATCTTGGGCGGGTCTCTGAGTTTGCCTGCAGGAAGGATTGACAAATTCCTTTTGGGATTTTGGAGAAGATTTGTGATGGTTAAATTTGTCAATTTGAGCTAATCCACAGTAATCCTGGGTGGGCCTTCCAGAAGGAGACTAATATAAGGAAGCTTAGGGGGAAGGAGATGCTCTTCCTTCCTCCCCCAGCTGCCGGTGCTTGTTTGTGACTTGCACTCGCATCCTGCTCTCCTACCCTTCCTGGACATTGGAATCCAGTTTCCTCGGCCTCACATATTGGACTGAAGAGCAGCCGCTCCCCAGGGATTCATCAGGCCTTCTAAACTGGATTGGGACTGCTGAGACATCCATCTGAACATCTACTGGTTCCTTACCTGTGGGCCTACAGACTGCTATATATTGGACTGTCGTAAGCTATCCCAATAAATTCCCTTTTATTATAATCCATTCTATCAACTCTGTTTCCTCTAGAGAACCCTGACTAATACAGAAGTTGGTACCAGAAGTGGGGTGGTTCTAGAAAAACAGAATTGTAAGAATGGCTTTTTCTAGTGCCCTTGGGGCTATCTGGAGTCAACTCTTCAATTTCAGTGCTACTAAAGGCCCTAAAGGCAATGAGGAGAGCGCTGTTGTTGGTAATAAGAAGGCTGATGGTGTGAATTATTTAACTTGATTCGTGAAATAGATGTTTTTAGTGATCCTGAGTGATCCTCTTATGAGGAGCAAGGAATTTAGTGACTCGATATTTAAAACCTTTGAATATTTGTGGAAAAGTAAGACGAATGATGATGCTGGCTGGCTTCTTCTAGCATCTCTGGAAAAACTAGTAAGGGACAAACAAGCTCAGAAAGGAAAATTCCCAGCTTGAGACCCAAATACATGATATGAAGGTTTCTAAGATTGCCCTGGAGGACGGTCTAATTTCTAACAGCAATAAGGTTCAAATTACAGAAAAACAAACTCAAGCTCTCATTGTGCAATTGGCTAACTTATAACGCAAGTTCAAGTCCCAGTCCACAGGGTGTCAGAAGTTAAAGTGAGGGCACTTATTGGAAAGGAGTGGGATCCTGAAGCTGGGGATGGTGATGTTGTGGGAAGATCCTGAAGAATCTGGGGACACTGAACTCTCAGACTCTGATGAAGTTATCCTGCCTGAGGAAGCAGTCTCCCCTCCACTAGCAGCAGTTGCATCCCCACCCCCACCCCCAGAAGCCTTACCCTCTTCCTCCTTGCCTGGGGGAAAGAATCCTTTGTCTGAGGAATCTGCATTGACACCTCCAGCTGAGGGTGCTGAATGTAACCTTACCCCTCAGTCCCCACCCGTCTTAGCCTCTAGGCCTATAACCGGAAGGAAGGCAAAGCAGGCCCCTAAAGGTGAGATAGAATGTGTGACTGTAGAGGAGGTGAAATACACCCCTAAAGAACTTCAAGAGTTTTTTAAGTTCTATAAGCAGAAGCATGGAGAACATGTGTGGGAGTGGATTCTGAGGGTATGGGATAACAGAGGGAGGAATATAACATTGGATCAGGCTGAATTTATTGGAATGGGCCGATTGACCAATGATTTCAGATTTAATACTGCAGCTCTTGAAGTTAGAAGTGGTTCCAAAAGTTTATTTGATTGGTTGGGTGAAATATGGATCCAAAGATGGCCCACTGTGAATGAGAGCTCCACCTGCCTGATATTCCTTGGTTTAATGTTGATGAAGGGATTATGAGGCTTAGAAAACTAGGAATGCTGGAGTGGATTTCATCTTCTCCCCGACTATTGGAGCATCCTGAATATGTGCCTCTCACTAACAGTATAAGAAACAGATTTGTGAGGACTGCTCTAGCACACTTAAAGTGCCCAGTAATTGCTCTTATATGTAAAGAGGACATCACACTCACTGGCTGCTGCAGTTGCTGCATTAGGTCAATTAGATGCAATGGGTTTTGTTGTATCTCAGAATAACAGGGGCCAAGTGGCAGCACTGAATCGCCAAAGGCGAGGTGAGCATGTTTACCGTAATAGACAGCATAGGCAGAACAATGCTCATGGTGGTATGACTGGTATAGACCTTTGGTACTGGCTGATTAATCATGGTGTTCCCAGGAGTGAAATAGACAAGAAGCCTACTCAGTGCTTGCTTGATCTCTATAAGCAGAAAAATTCCAGGGCAAAGGAACACAAGGCTACTGTGAATTACAGCAACAGAGAATCAGGGCCTCTTAACCAATTTCCAGACTTGAGCCAGTTTACAGATCCAGAGCCCCTTGAATGAAGGGGTCACCAGGTCCTCTTGAGGAAGGACCCTCCTACAACCCCTAAATGTTTCAATGTTAGATTTAGTCCTGTCCTTCCTCAGAGGGACCTATGGCCTTTTGCTAGGGTAACGGTTCATTGGAAAAAAGGAAATAATCAGACCTTTCGGAGCCTATTAGACACTGGCTCTGAATTGACATTGATTTCAGGTGTCCCCCACAAACAAATGAATGTGTTCTGATAGATCGATCCTCAGCTGATGGCAGTTTGGGTTTTACAACCTCGATGAAGCTGTGTTGTCAGGGGCGGGCTTATGGAGTTATAAGCTAGCTTCCCCTTGCCAGAGTTTGGCACACCTTCCTGCCGCTGTTTGCAATGCTATGGCAGAGGTGATGTCCACCCCTCTGCTCATGCCATCGCTTTCCCTGCCAGGATGGAGTCTCCCCTCGAGTCCATAAGCCAAATAAACCCTTTCCTCCACAAGCTGGTTTTGCTCGGGTTCTTTCTGCGCAGCAACTAGAAAGCTGACCACACAAGGGTCATATCCAAAAATCATTACCAGACCAGTGTCATGGAGTTTCCCTGTTTTCTTCTCATAGTTTCAGAGCTTATGTTTAGTTTGTACATTTTTTGTTTGTATTTGCAGATGATATGTAAAGTAAAATTCACCCTCATTCTTCTGCAGGCAAATATCCAGTGTTCCCAACAACATTTATTGAATAGACTTATTATTTTGTACGCTATAAAAATTAATGTGGGCCAGGCACTCAGAGGCAGAGGTAGGAGGATCATCACACCAGGTCAGCCTGGGCTAGAGAGATACCCTACCTTGAAAAACAAAAACAAATAAATATTAATGTGGGCTAAGGAGATAGCTCAGTGGTTAAAGGTCTTGCTTACAAAGCCTGATGGCCCAAGTTATAGTCCCCAGTACCAACATAAAACAAGACACAAAGTGACATATGCCCCTACCCTAGATTTTGCAGTGGCAAGAGGTCGTGGCATGCCCATATTTTCTCTCACTCTTCTCAAATAAATAGATAATCACCTATCTGTTAAAAAAATCAATTTTCAACACCAAAGAATAAAATCTATTGCCCATAAGTGTATGGGCTTATTTCTGGGCTTTGTATATGCCAGTACTGTGCTGTTTTATTACAGTTGCTTTGTAATATATTTTTTAAGTTTCTGTTCATTTTTGGCTACTTGGAATCTTGTGGATCCATACAAATTAAGAATTGTGTTTCTAAATTCTGTAAAAAACATGACATTGGAATTTAAAATCTCTGGCACTTTGTACATTTTCATGATATTCTTTCACACTTTGAGTATGGGATACCTTTCTATTTATTTTGTATTTAATCTTGCAGAAGTTGCAGTTTTCAGCATACAGAGCTTTCACTTCCTTAGTAAAGTTTACCTCAAAGTATTTGGTTTTTGTTATTATAAATAGGATTATCTTCTTAATTCTTTTTTTTCTTAATTCTTTTTGATAGTTTGTTATTTGTAGCCAAAGTATAAATGATTTTCATGTATTCTACAGCTGTACTGAATTTATTAGCGCTAACATTTTTTGACAGAATTGTTTTCTGTATATAAGATATGTCATCAGCAAATAGAGACTTTTTTCTTTCCTATTGGGATACCTTTTATTTCATATTGTTTGCTAGAATTTCTAATACTTCTGTAGAAAGCAGTGGTAAGAGTCAGCATCCTTGTTTTGGCCCTGATCTTCGAAGAAATGCTACCAACCTTTCACCTCTAAGAATGATGTTAGGTTTGCATTTGTCATATGTGGTCTTTATTGCGCCAAGGTAATTCTCTGCTGAGTTTTAAAAAATATTTTTATTTATTTATTATATGCAGAGAGAGACAGAATGGGTGCATCAGGGCCTCTAGCCACTGCAGACGAACTCCAGGTGCATCTGGATATATGTGGGTACTGGGGAATTGAACCCAGGTCATTGGGCTTTGCAGGCAAGTGCCTTAACCACTAAGTCATCTCTCCAGCCCCTATTAGCCAGGTTTTGAATCATGAAGGGTGTTGAGTTTTGTCAGATGCTTTTTCTGTACTTAACTAAGATGATCATGATTTTTGTCCTCCCATTTTGTTAATGAGGCATATCATATTTATGGATTTTTTTATATTTATTTTTTCTATCTGTATTTTCATATCAAGAAGAAAGTCCAGTCAGTTATGGTATATGAGCAGTTATTTCTTTCAGACTCAGAAAATGTATATTTTGGCTGTTGGTTGGACACAGAAAGGCTATAATCAAGGCTGTCAGCTGTAGTTCTCATTCACTGTTCTTTTTTTATCTTTACAAAGGCATTGATATGTTTGCATTTTGGGTAGCTACGAATTTGAGCTATTATTTGTACATTTTCAAAGCATGAATGATGTGGAATGAGTTGCAAGCAACTTTAGTGTATTTTCTAGGGATAAGTGGCCTTAGAAAGTCTCCCTACTAATTACACTTAAAATAACAAAGCCTGTGTGAAACCACCTAATGTTTGAATCTCCTTTACCGTCTATGATCGGATCAGATACTCAAGTCCCAGATTTCCTCTTCATTGATAAGTTCTTTCTGACATTAAGCCCAAGTTGGTTTTCGTATAATGGGTTATACTTCCTGCCATAGCCTTGAGGTTTTACATAGTAAGTTTAACTCTTCCTGGACCCTTTTGAAACAGCCTTCATGTTTCACCTGAGCCTTTTCTCCCTGTTAAATGTTGTTATTTGCTCCTATTGTCTGATGTGGTTTTGAGTCCCTTCCACATCATCAACCATACCTCTTCATGAGTGTCTCTTTATAAATACAGTGCTCATTATTGACCATATAATGCTTCATGTATTATTTATACTTAGTGCAGTAATACAGTCACCTTTTTAAAATCAAGAATAATTTTTTTTGTGGGCTACAGCTCTCTCGCAGCACTCTGAAAGATACAAACAGAATCTCCATCGGAGAGTGAGGTCAGTATAGGTTAACTGAGATACACATTTATGAATTAGCTAGATTCTATTTTTAGTAGACTCTCCTTCAATCGCTCGCATAGTGCATCTCTCATTGGGGGCCCAAGAGTCTGGCTCCCAGTGCATATCGCCCTAAGTCCCCAGTTCCAGTTAAGGGCTCCCCCTCACTAAGTGGAATATTTGGCCAGATTTAAAAGCTGTTGATTGCCTCCCGCAGGCTTTGGCTCCTCCATTGCATAAGTGCTCCTTTCTGGGTTCACTGTTCTCTCCCAGTAGGAAGTATGGTCAGCCTCCTCATGGCTGCAGACTGTGTTTCTTGCCAGTGGTCTCTTTTTTCCAGCTGTCATTGACCAGCTTCCCCTGGCAGCTTATGCAGTGCCTTCCAGTACTACACTAACTACCATCTGGGGGCTGGTTACCATTCCAGACCTCAAAGGGTCTCTTGATGCTGATCAATGGCATTCTATGGTTTCTTCAGCAACAGGGTTTTGCCTCAGGCCTGGGGTGGGCATTCAAGAACTTTGACAGAATCCTGTCTTGTTTTTGGAACCTCATGGGTCACTTTGGTCAACAGCTCAGTGAGGGAAGGAACCGGTGACTGGGACCAGGGGTTGTCAGACTGATCAATTATTCACAGGCTTAGACACTCTCCCCTACTATTCATGGCCCCTCTTGCCAGACAATGCCCACTACTTGCTCAATAGGTTACAGTATGCTTGTGAGGATTTTATGATTTTGAACCCATTTTGGTTTAAGCCTCATGCTTAAGCCATTCCCCTCCCCCATCTCTTACCCCTCATTCATAACCTCTCACTTCTTTCTACTAGTCTGCATAGAGTTTGAGGTTAGCCTGGTTAAAGACTGCATATGAGGGAGAATATGTGGTGTTTGGCTCTCTGTTCTTTTGAGAGATCGCTTAGTAGGATCTGCTCCAAGACAGACCATTTCCCCCTAAATTTCGTTATGTCATTTTTCCTTTCAGCTGAATAGAATTCCATGGTGTAAATATACCAGAGTTTTGTTATCCATTCCTTCATGGAAGGGCATTTTAGTTGATTCCAGTTCTTGGCTATTATGAATTGAGCTGCGATAAACAAAGTTGCACAAATGTCTCTATCCTGAAATGTGACATCTTGTGGGTAGATGCCTAGTAGAGGGATAGCTAGGTCCATTGGTAGCTCTATGTCCATTATGTTTAGGAGTCTCCACAGTGCTTTCCAAAGCGTTTAAACAAGCTTGCAACCTCACCAGCAGTGAATAAGGGTTCCTTCCCCCCCCCCCACATCCTTGCCAGCAATTATTGTTGTTGGTTTTATGATTGCTACTCTGACTGGAGTAAGGTGGTATCTCATTGTGGTTTTGATTTGCATTTCCCTGATGCTTAAGGATGCTGAGCACTTTGTCATGTGAGTAAAGACCATATGTGTTTCTTCCTCTTTGAATTCTCTGTTGAGATCAGTGCCCTATTTTGTGAGAGGGCAGTTTGAGTTTTTGTTACTGGTTTTTTTTTTTTTTTTTTTTTTTTTTTTTTTTTTTGAGTTCTCTGTAGGGTCTGGAAATTAGGCTTCTGTCTGAGTTGTAGCTGGCAAAAATCATCTCCCAGTTTGAAGGGGGTTTATTGGCTCTGAGTATGGTGCTTTTGTCTATACAGAAGCTTTTGAGCCTGATCAGGTCCCATTGGTTAAGTGACTGTTGCACTTCCTGGGCTACTGGGAATTTGCTCAGGTAATTATTCCCTATTCCTATCTCATGTAGGGTTGGTTCCTCCTATTTTTTCTTCTAGGGTGTTTAGAGTTACATGGTTAATATTGAGGTCTCTGATCCATTTGGAGTTGATTTTAGTACATGGTGAAAGGAGTGGATCTATTTTCGTATTTTTTTACACGTGTTTATCCAATTTGTCCAGCACCATTTGTTGAAGGTGCTATCTTTGGCCCAGCGTACATTGTTGGCACCCTTGTCAAAGACCAAGTAGCTGAAGTTACTTGCCTTAAAGGTTGGGTCTTCAGTTCTATTCCACTGGTCAGACTGTCTGCTTTTCTGCCAATACCATGCTGTTTTAGTTACAATGGCTTTGTAGTATGTTTTAAAGTCAGGTATGGTGATGCCTCCTGCATTTTTTTTTTTTTTGCTCAGAATAGTTTTAGCTATTCGAGGTCTCTTACCCTTCCAAATAAATTTTGAGCTTATTTTTTTCTATGTCTGTGAAGAAGGAGGTTGGGATTTGTATTGGCATTGTGTTGAATCTGTAGATCGCTTTTGGCAGGATTGCCATTTTTACTATATTGATTCTCCCTATCCATGAGCATGGAATGTCTTTCTATCTTGTCACATCCTTCTCTATTTCCTTCTTGAGTGTTTCAATATTTTCCTTATATAAGTCTTTCACTACCTTGGTTAGTGATATTCCAAGGTATTTGATTTTCTTTGAGGATATAGAGAACGGTACAGTTTCTCTGATGTCTTTATCCAAATGTTCGTCTTCTGTATATAGAAAGGCTACTGATTTCTGTGTGTTAATTTTGTATCCTGCCACTCTGCTGAAGGCATTAATCATCGTCAGGAGTTTACTGATATTGTTCTTTGGGTCTGATATATATAGGATCATGTCGTCTGCAAAGAGAGATAGTTTAATTTCTCCCTTTCTGATTTGTATCCCTTTTATGCTCTTCTCCTGTCTTATTGCTTGGGCTAGAACTTCAAGCACTATGTTAAAGAGCAGTGGTGAGAGTGGACACCCCTGTCTTGTTTCTGAATTAAGAGGGAATTCCTTGAGTCTTTGTATTCGGTTTGCTAGGACTTTGTTTAGGATTTTTGCATCCAAGTTCATCAGGGATATGGGTCTGTAGTTTTCTTATTGCATCTTTGCCAGGTTTGGGAATTAGGGTGGGGGGCACGGAGCTCAGCCAGCTCCTGAGCGGGTCCTGCCGGCTGGACTGTAGTACTCACTGCCTCTGGTGCGCCCTTATCCTCGATGCTCTGGGTCCGTGGGTTACTTAGGGGGTTGCAGCGCGCATCAACTCCCCGTTCACCCACGGGAGCTGGGTGAGCAGCGGCTTGGAATAGCCGTGAGCCGAACGAGAGATGGGACCCTCGGGAGAACGTGGCAGTGGGCAGATCTCAAAACTTTATTTTCACATCCAACCTTATATCCAATCTAGGGATGCGCTGCACCGCCCTATCTCCTACACAAAGAGGGCTCAGCAAACAGGAACACAGCCACGAAAACTCAGGCAGCAGGAGCGAAACCCATTAGCACTTATAAACAGAATTTAGGGCCTTCAGCCATCCCCCCTGCCTCCTGGGGGCGCAGGTGTGTTAGGAACAAAGGCATGAGCTACTATGCTCTCATCCGGAAAGCTTAGCTCTCAGATATGCAGCCAGGCTGGGTCTGTGAGAGAATGGTTAGCAGAGGAAATAAAACCTTCTTGTTATTTGCAGTTAGGCTAAGTTAGGCTTTGATCTGCTTCTTATCTTGTGGCCTGCCTAGGGGCTTTGGAGTTTTCAGGATTGCTAAGATTTACAGGGGCCCCCGGAATTTGCCTCAACTTCCTTCAGAAGGAGACTGTCCCAGAAGCCTGCCAGACTCAGCAAAACCTTACTTCCTCCATGCCTCATTAGCAGAGTACCACAGATGCGAGTTCCAATTGGTAGAATCCATTGCTGGGAAGTGTCTGGAGCTGGGAGCCTGGCTGCAGCTTGTGTCCACAGCCTGGATCACAGCTGAAAACCCTAACCCTTGTTCCCAGGGGGACACAGCGTGGCTACTAGTCTGCATCTTGAACCGGAAGATCTGATTAGGTTTTATTTACCTTGGAAATCCAAAATCCTAAAGTGCCAAAAAAGTAAGCATTGTGTAATAGTGTTTTAAAATAAATTTGAGTGGTATTACATTTGTAAAATGCCATAATGAATATTAAATATTCTTTTTATTTATTTTGTTTGGTTTTGAGAGACAGGGTCTTGCTCAGCTGGCCTCAAACTTGAAGTCATCTGGCCCAAGTCTCCCAAGTGCTAGGGTGTGGATGCACCGCCATGCCCAGCTTTCATTGCTTTGACGTCTCCAGAATCATACCCAGGGTTATCTTTTGATACGTGCGTTTTATAATTGTAAATCTATAGACCCTACTATTTGATAGTTTTGTCTTCCTTTTGTTTCTTTACATATTACCTTATGTTGACATAGGCAACATGCTTGTAATGCTTAATACCTATAAAATGCTGGAATATTGTCACGTTGAAATATAGTCCTGAGGCTATTTTCAGGGTTTGGTGTTTGTGGGGTTTTTTTTTTTTCTTTGTTTGTTTGTTTCTTTTTTGCAGTTGAGTTTTTCTCAACTTTTTGCAATTTTAAAAGGATATAATTGTATATTTTCCTCACTCAGGCTTGTTGCCTTGGTCATATTCCCAGGGGCGAAACAATATTAAGCAGGAAGATGACGGAGATTCTCTAATTTTGTTGTCTTCTTTTACATCTAGGTCCAGGAGCTCCACGAGGAGGAGGCACAGTGGGTGAATTATGATGAGGACGAGTTGTGTGTGAAGATGCAGCTGGCAGATGGGATCTTTGAGACCTTGATCAAAGATACTATTGATGTTCTCAATCAGATCAGTGAGAAACAGGGGAGAATGCTACTTGTGTGACATCTTGCAAATAAATCAAACACTTGAGTGCTAATATGAGTCCTGGGCCTTTCTGCCTCCTGCTATATACCCCATCCATCTCCACCGTAGCAAGAGCACTTCCGGATCTTGTACCTATTCTTATGGACTGCTGGTTTGGAGTTCATGGGACATTGTGGTATATCTGGTATTACAGCCTTTGCCTTTATAGTCTGTCTACTGGATTATGTGGTTATTTTCAGTGGGCAGGTTACACTCCTGGTGTTGAGACTTGGTATAATCCTACACCTCTTGTTAGCACCACTACTAGGTCTCAGATGAGGGCTGATACACCAGACTTACCTCTGAGCTTAAACTAGGGTATCACTTCTTGTGTCTCAAGTCAGGAAAGAGATATGTAGATAAATTCATCATTTAACTTTTGAAATGTAATCTTAGTCTATACCGTGAAAGTCATAAATGGACATTATCATCTCTGAACAGTATTAAATCCATAACCACTTCTAAAATAGGCAAGTTCAAGATAGTGTGCCTATGTTACATTCTGGAGACGATTCCATTTCTTCCTGAAGATCAGTTTCTTCCAGCGCTGAGTGGACTGTCGGGTAGCAGAAATGAGTGGTAGCCTTGCTTTCTGAGCACCACTAGAGGACTCCACCCACTGCGCTGTGTTTAGTTGTCCTTTCTGGGCTGAAAACAAATGCTCCCCTGGTGACGGGCCTCCAGGACTGCTGCAGGCTGCTTCCTCCAACCCGTCTCACCCCTGTTCTTTTCTTACTCATGTTGAACCTCTACCAGCTGCTCCCAGAATCACAGATACTCAGGACCATCTCAGGCATCCAGGCATGGCAAAAGTGGAAATAATTCATTTTAGCCTTCAAACTTTCAACTCCCATCTCTTCCCAAGAAGTCAGATGCTGTTACTTGAATGATTTAGGAGATGAGTGCGTGCACCAAAGACAAAATGATACTGTCTGTACTTTGTGTGCTTGTTTTGCTCTGTGGTACATTTTTTAACTTATTTTAGGATAAAATATTAAGTTAAAAATGCTGGTTTCTCAAAAAAAAAAATGCTGGTGTCTCTATTCAGAAGTGAAAGATTCTTGTAACAGTCAACTCCGTCTTGAAGTTTCTGTGGTTTATAGTCTACACAGGCCCATACACATTGTGAAGAAGTCAGTTCAAATCACTGAAAAGAAGATAAGCATTTCCAACATTCACCTGTGATAGCGAGTGGGTAACACTGAATCCTACTTCCTTTGCAGCATTGCTTCTTACAACTATTATCTGTATCTGAAAAAGAAAAAAAAATCTATAGACTCCAGCTGCTACCTTAGGGCACACAAGATGCTCTCTGGGGCCTCAGCATCTGCCTTCCTGATTGGTGTCTCTTCAGCAGTCCTGTCCCTCTTCAAGTAATCTAGAAGAATGTGGAGAATCTTAGGCGTGAATGTAAATGCCTTAATCTTGAAGGTTCTGACTAGAAGCATGATATAAGATATCCACTGGATTCATAGTTACAAATTTCCTGGAATGTCACAGCTTCAAAATGTTAGAAAAAAAACCCCAAAGGTGGTATAATCTTGCAGTGTGCATGTTCCTTCATTTCCACATCTTTCTTCTTCCAAATTTGCCTTTGTGTCTTAAATGTTTCACTATGCACACTTCCTCTTCTGTTTCATCCTTTCATTATGAGAAATTTATTGAAATAATCATTGGAATATTTGCATTTTGCACAATGACTGGTGTGATAGCTCTTGACAAATAAGGAAAGCACTGAAATGGGACTGGGTCTCGGGAACTGCTCAGGTGGATGTCCTACGCATCTCTTCTGGGCTTTGAGCTAGTCTTTAGCCATAATGAGCAAGCTAAGAGAAGCAAAGGTTTCTTGGGGTTATTAGCCAGTAGTGTGGAGAGACTGTTTTCATGTGGCCAAGGAAAGCAAAGACATTTCAGTTTGTGTTACTTAGAAGATAGGGAACATCTTGTCTATGTCTTTTGGCTGTTGTAGGATCATTTTGTCTTTGTGATACTGAAACTTTACAGCTGCTATACATTTTTTATAAATTAATATCAAAATACTATAATAGGAAAATGGGTTGTTTTCTACATCTTCATTATTATTTGGACCTAAAATAAATTTTTAATTAAAAAAAAAAAGCTTATCTTTACTTGTTCTGACATTACAATTCCAGAAAAGGAAAAACATTGAATTAAATCCATGGAGTTAGCGATCTGAATACTGCCAGGAATGTGGCAGTACTCACCTAAACTATTTTATTATCTAAAACCCCCGATTCCCGTCTCATTCTTTGCTAGAAATCATTATCCATAGTTTAGTAGCCAAAAAAGGAATCTATAGTTAACAGATTTCTTACTGTTTTAACTAATGGATCTAAGTGAGATGGTTTATTATTGGTATTGGGAATGATAAATATGGATACCCAGCCACTCATTCCATATTAGGGTCTTTTTTTGTTTCCTAACCAAGAACCTAAATATTCCCTCTCTCTCATCTCCGCTCCCTCCCCAACCCCCTGTCCTCTTTCAGTTTCTTCATAAATCCTCTAAGAAGAAGATCTTTGCATCAGCAGTAATATCTTTCAGAATAGCACTGTCAGAATTTAGTAGTAAACTAACATATAGGCTTCAGATTTACTTCTGAGTCCCAAACAATTTGTGCTATCCAGGGCAGTTAACTCTGGGTTAAATAAGTACAGGGTATAGATTCCCTCTTCAGGTCTAAACAGGAATTTTTACTCTAGGGAAAAGTGGGAAGAGCTCAAAAGTAGTTAATAAGGAAGGTAATTTGTTTTTCTTTTACCCAAAAGAAAAGAAAATTCCTTCTGTGACTACAGGTCTCTGAGAAATTATCTTTCAAAAGAGATTTCTTTGCTCATAAGAGTGTTGTGGCCTATTGATAAAAACAATTTTGTTCACTTTCTTGTCTTGAAAAAAAGTGGCCTTAGCTTTTTGCAATACTTGAATAAAGTGTGTACTCGCAAAAGAATTTCTGTAGCACAGCATTAGAGACTCATAACTTTTCTGCAAGAAATTCAAACTTACATCTTCCTTTTACTACCTTAAGAATACTAGTGAATAAAACTAATTCAAAGAGCAAGTGATAGAAACTACAATGATGTTTAATACAAATTGTAGGAATTTACATGTTTACAAATCATCTTAACCTGGTTGTGCAGCAATTCAATAAAATCTTTGTATTATAAAATGTGAAGAAAACAATGTAAACTGATGTAAAGGAGGTACTGTCATTTGAATTAACCTATGTTTAATAGCTTTTCCTTCTGGACTTTGCAAAGCCTTCTGGGTAAACACATTGCAAAGTATTCTGTAGGAGGCTTAGCCTCCTTGTGCGTACTGTACTGTGCAGACATGAAAAATAAACCCGTTTACTGTGTATGTGTAAATAGCCTGGTCATCAGGCCATTTCCAGCCAATAGTCACATCCAGTGCAGCTCTGCACAGAAGACTAACGGTGTGGTTTGTAAGTATGGGCTGTAAAATAAGTGGGATGAACTCCCATGTATACCTGTGTACATAGATTTGTTAACTAAAATGTACTTTAAGAAAAGATAAAAATCTGTAAATAAATTGATTTATAAATTAACTTCATGTCAGGTGTTCATTTTTCCACTCAGCATAGCTAAGTTCAGAAAAGGAGTTCTCATGAAATTGAATGATTTCTAATTGCCTATTTTGATTTCAGAGCATTTATTCTAGGGCAGGAGAATAAGGTGAACTGTGTTAAGAGCTATTGTCCCTGTACATAAAGGCCTGGGCTTTGACAGGTCAGTAATTCCACAGATAGTCATTGAGTACCAACTAAGTGTTCTTAGCACTGCTTAGTGCTAGGAGACAGCAGAGAAGACAGGGTCCTTGGCTTCATGGAGCATGGAGTGTAATGACAGAGCATCATCAGAAAATAACTCCGGCCAGGTGTGGAGGTGCACACCTTTAATCCCAGCACTCAGGAGGCAGAGGTAGGAGGATTGCTGTGAGTTCAAGGCCACCCTGAGACTATATAGTGAATTCCAGGTCAGCCAGGGCTAGAGCGAGACCCTACCTCAACAACAACAACAACAAAAAAAAACCCTTTTTCTAACAAGGAAAAAAAAGACATCAAAGTAAAAGAGGGACTAGTTAAGAGGTTCAGTGAAGGGGGCAGAAGGTGATGGGAGGAGAGAAGGGTTATAAGCAAAATATATTATGTACATATTATCTATGGATATTGTCAATTAAAAAGTTATGAATAGGCCAGGCATGGCGCACAACTTTAATCCCAACACCCAGGAGGCAGATGTAGGACTGCTATGAGTTGGAGGCCACCCTGAGACTACAGAGTGAATTCCAGGTCAGCCTGGGCTAGAGCGAGGCCCTACCGTGAAAAACATTTATAAACAAAAAAATACCTTTGCCATATATTCAGATACCAAGAAAGAGTCTAATCTGAGCCTGGCATCACATTCACGGCCCAGGTAATACCACGATCAACAAGAGCCCATCACAAGAAACGGTCATTTTATGCTGGCACCCCCAGATAAACAGGGTGCTTCAATGATGAAATGTGAAACTCCAATAACCACTGTACAAATGTCATTAAAAGCCTGCTCACAAAAGCCATCCAATCATTAAACAGCACAGCACAGGGGATGCACAACACAGTCCTTCTCTTGGGGAGCAGCTTAGGCCGCCCCATGGAATCTGAATTGCTGCTCTTCTCCTGGGCAGCTCTTCTCCTGCCTGAACCCACCTGGGAGGTGTGGCCTGAGTAGGTTCTCACCTCAATCCTAGAGAGCTGCCCTCAGGCTCCCCAGGGGTCCCACTGGAGATGGAGGGAAGGTGGATAGAACACTGGAGACACTAAAGCTCCACTCTTAGGTCATACTGGTACCCCTAGCTCTTCAGTGCAAGTGGGTGACATTAAAGAATATGTCAAGATGTGACCACTGGAGTGGCCAGCTGGGGTGAAAAGTACCAGGGGCAGTGGATCCCTAAGGAAGTAGCAGACAAGGACATGTCCAGCCCTGGGAGGTTCGTGCAGAGTGACCGGACCGAGCAGGAACATTAATTAACCTGGTGACTACTCATTCGCACAGAAGTCTCTGCTGTGCCTGACATGACCACACCCTAATTAGAAGAAGCATAGCTGTGGCCAGAGGATTTGGCAAAAAGGCCTCTCGTCTCACACTCCCATTGTCTTGGAATTTTCTCAAGACAAACAGGCCTCACTAAACTCACTAGCCAAAGTGGTGATGGACAACAGAATCACTCTTAATTATCTGCTGGCAGAAGATGGCGTCTGTGTGGTGCGACGCGCCTGCACGGTCCTCCCACTCCTTTTCTTAGAACCCCGTTCATTGGCTTAATTCCAGGCACATGGGGTTCCTAGTTGAGGGCCATCTTCCAGTGAGGTGTCATCATCTTTCTTGGTTTGGTTATCCTTGTGATTCTAAAATGCTGTCTCAAAATGACAGGGAGGCCCTGCCTCCAGGCGATGTCCATGCAGGTTATGGAGGCCCAGGGCCTGCATTGACCTCTAGAGCAAATGATTATCCTGGAAGTTGATGGGCTGTTCCACTGGGACTAGAGAGCAGCCACGTCCCCAGAGCCTGAGGTCCTATTGCCTGTGCTGTGCTTATCTCCTTGGGAGGGAATATCTATCTCCCTTCCTAGTTCTGCTTACGCTCACAAGCCAGTGGCTCTCAGAATGTGCGTTGTCTTTCAGATCCGTAGGGGAGGTCACAGAGATGGCCTTTCACTGCAACCCACGTAGGTTGTTGACAGTTGACATTACCCACACTGGTGCATCGCTCACACTGGTGCTTGCTCACTACTGGCCAAGGGGAGCCAGACACTGCAAGGGGCAGGGCCTACTGCGCTGTCTCCCCTCTGGCGGTAAGTAAAGATTGTGCCTCTTCGGCCTGGTGTGTGTGTTGCCTGGTCTAGGTGACCTTCGATGGCAGGTACTTATCTGCCTGCTGGCATTGGTGACACAAACTGGCCACCTATGAAAGGGGAAGCAATCTCCATGCTTCGCATCATTTTCTAAGCTGGTGCCTGACCGCCGGGCCTTTCTGGGATTTTGCAGGACATTGGCTTGCTTCTTCTCGGTATTCTCACCTGTTCATTTTCACCACTGTAGTTTTGATTCAAGGTCATAGCAATTCAGTCCCTTCCACCCCCAAGTGTGCCGCACTATCTATCTGGAACTTAGCAGGCATGCAGATGTTTTTTTGAATGAGCTGAGGAATTTCTTAGGATCTGCCACAATTTGGGGACAATGGTTAAGAATTTCCATAATGGGTTAAGGGGCTAAAGGTGTAACATGGTCTTCAGGAGGCAAGTAGAATTCAGCTGAGGATGATGGTTACTTCTGTTGGACAGATAGGTGACTGCCACACATTTTTACCCTTGGAATTCTTTGATTCTTCTATACATCCAGCTCCATTCTCCCCTATGC
The DNA here is from genome assembly GCA_004024765.1 of Zapus hudsonius. Taxonomy (NCBI): domain Eukaryota; kingdom Metazoa; phylum Chordata; class Mammalia; order Rodentia; family Dipodidae; genus Zapus; species Zapus hudsonius. The sequence continues at coordinate 1,196 of PVHP010027294.1, read as the reverse complement.
TTATTTCCAGAAATAAATTATAAACTCCACACCCAGCCATCTTTGGGGTCCACTTGATTATATATGACTTAATGTTATTTTGCAGGGTTGGACAAAGCTCAAGTCATTTGAGAGAAATGGCATTTACTGTGAATGGGAGGAAGCCCATCAGTGTTCACAACAAAGTTATAAAATGGTGGCGTATGCTGGAATCCCAGCTACTAGGGAAGCTGAAGCAAGAATGAGCTTGGAGTTTGACGCCAGCCTGGGTTACATAGTGACACCCCTATCTCAAAAAAGTCAAGATCAATTAAGATTTATCCGGGAGCCCTTCCTTGACCTCAACCTCAACAGCATACTACCTGTGCATGCATCCTGTACACCACTTGTTAGTCTGGCATGCACTGCTTTCCAAGTTATTTATTTTTGTTTGTTTTTTCAAGGAAGGGTCTCACTCTAGCCCAGGCTGACCTGGAATTTACTATGTAGTCTCAGGCTGGCCTCAAACTCATGTCCATCCTCCTACCTCTGCCTCCCCAATGCTGGGACTAAAGACGTGCACAACTTATACGGGTTGTTGATAATTAATAGTAAGCAACATGGGGAGAGAGAGAGAGTTTTGGAATCCTCCCCTCCCCCCCCCTCCTACTCCGAGTTCTTGTCCTCTAATGCCAAAGAATTGTACACAGGGACAGAATTAAATTTTAATTATACATTTATTCTAATTTAGTAGATTAGGAAAAGGGGAGTTGGATGGGGAAATTGGATGTGGGAAGTCATAGAGTTTTCCTGCCACCAGTGTGGGGAAAACACATGTCAGAGAGTTCACAGAGCTTTTACTATTTAGTTAGATAAACAGCCCAAGAAAAGATAACAGAAGGCTCTCTTTATGAAAAAGAGAGGTTCATGAGAGAAAGGTCTGGAGCCTGCCCCCCTACCCCAGCCATCAGCTGGGGTAGGGGTACAGGCCTTACCTCACTGAGGCCTGGGTCAGCAGTCCTTCTACTCCATTGCCATGTGGGGGAAGAGGGGCCTACTTCCTCTAGGGAAGCTAGTTTTAAGTCCTCCCCAGGTGAGTTAGAGAGACTAAACACCTCCCATTCAAGAGGAGGGGCTGGAAAGGTAGGGGTGGTCCCTATACACACCTGACTGTCACAATCCCCCCTCTGAAGAAATAACCCTAACTGCTGTTAGGGTACTGGGGTGTGGATTTTGGG
>PVHP010027293.1:0-23935 GCA_004024765.1 Zapus hudsonius | reverse complement strand
CCCCCCCCACTGTACTTTTAATGGCTCAAAAGCATCCAAAGCAGTAGTTTAAATCAATGATAATTGCTTTCTTTTTGTAACTTTTAAGTATGAAGGTTAAATTTCAGTAACTCACCACTATTTCTGTTGTAATTTCATGTCTGCTGAATTTATAGATTATGACATATGCAGAGACTCCTGCCACACAGAATATTCTGCTCTCGGGACACCAATGAATCATCTGAATGGCGAATGGGTCCTCCTCCACAGCGTCACATGACTGCTTGCTCTCCCCTATCTTCTGTTTTTCAAATACTTTTGAAGTTTTTAACTTGTATAGCATCTGTAAAGTTACTATAAGATAGTGAAATATAGTTATAGTCTAATTTGAATTTACACCTTAGATGTTGTTCAACTTTTTTCAATGTAAGAGCACAACAGTAAAATTTAGCAATCAATGTCACCACCTTCTATCAGGAGTATCAGGAGGGAGACTGCAGGGGAAGGTAAGACATTCACTGAGCATGTGCAGCAGGGTAAAGAATGTACATTTGTTTTTCATAAGCTCCTGAGGAAAGTGCTGATCTTGTTCATTAAGGTAAACACTGTAGCTTAGAAAGTTTACAATGAAAATCCAGAATGTAATCTCTCCCGAAGATCTACTTCCCATTTGCATGCTAGATAAGAGGTTGATACTGTCCTGCCATACAACTTTAGATGAACAATATTATAATTAATTTAGGAAGTATCTCAAGTAGTTCTGGTCAAGAAAGGATCAGATATAAGCAAGTAACACTACAGGATTACAAACTGCTTTCAGTATTTATTTGATGGAGTATTTTTCACTTGAGACCATGCTAAGCATAATTCTTGTAAAAAGGCTCTTGTTCTCCAAATGATCATTCAGAACATTTAGCATGACAGGAGTTTCTGTCAAAGGGTGCAGTAATAAACTGGGCATGGTGGTGCACACGCCATTAATCCCAGAAGTCAGGAGGCAAAGGGAGGAGGATCACCATGAATTCCAGGCCAGCCTGGAGCTACAGAGTGAGTTCCAGATCAGCCTGGGCTAGAGTGAGATCTTGCCTCAAAAACAAAAACAAAAATCGAAAGAACACAATAATAATAAGAAGCAATAGTCAAACCCAAATTTAACGTGATTATGCAAAATAACTATCCTAAACTCCTAAAAAAAAGTCAATGCTATGGAATACTCTGGACCATTCCAGACTTTAAAAATTCAGTAGATATGATGATTAAATGTGACAAATTATCACTATCTTCTTTTGTTATAAAATATGTTGAGATAATCAACAGGTGCTGAAATAATATGAAAATTACACCATAATTTTGTGTCACAATTTCTGGTTTTGGTAACTAAGGTTATATCAAAGAATATCCTTGTAGGAATTATCAAATGAAATAGTCACATGTATAGTGTTCAAGGAGCACCACATCTACAGCTTACTCTCAAATGGTCACAAATGGCTATTTGTATATGTGTCCATGTTTTGTGTCTGTCTATATATCATCTATCTGTCTGTCTGTCTGTCTATCTATCTATCTATCTATCTATCTATCTATCTATCTATCTATCTATGCATTGATATGTGAATATCAGGAAGAGAGAAAGAATAAGAGGGAGAAGTGTGAGAGATGTGGGGGATAGAGAAAAAAATGAATATTTGGGGAATCTGGTTGAATTCTATACATTTATTTCACATTCTTATTTTCACTTTTTATGTAAGCCTAAAGTTATGCCAAATTAACATGCCTTTTAAATAGCAATGCAATGTGTTAGGTACTGTAGCCTGGCTTCTGGGGTCAGATGGGATGACTTACATGATTATTTTATGCTATATAACAAAGGCAAGTGTATATTTCAGAAATAATTATAACCCTTATTTAGTTTACTTTGGGTTAATCAGTAGCTAGATTATCCCTAGTAGTTTCCACCTAGCCTGATGAGCCCTTTAAATGAGGGGCTGGGACCTTCCACCAAAGTAGAGAAACATGATTTTGCTGGCAATGATACAGCATGTCACCACAGGCTCTGTTCTAAAAAACAAGAAAACAGTCTTCCTGTGACTAGAGGAGCTTGGGAAAGGACTGTGAACTTGACACAAAACCAGAATGCTAGCCAACATCTTCACCACAGTCTTAAAAGACTCTCTGCAAAGGGCTTTATTAAGGTGCAATCAAATTTCTGTCAGTGAAACTGAGGTAATGAATGGATGCTGCTTTAGACTAATAAAATGTTAAGTTAATACGTATTGAAAACTAATATGTCCAATATAAAGCTGACCATTCAAATTCATTATTACTTCCTGTATTTGACAGAGTTCCACAAAATTAGCAAATTCTTTAGTGACATCAAGTTGAAGACAACCGTTAAAATTGATTTCAGTAAAAATATTAAACACTATTGACGCCTTTGCAATTTATATCAGGAATAAGATAAAAGAATATTTTATTTACTAATGAACATGTGCTAAGGGATATCGTGCACTCTAATAATTGACGTGTTAAAGGGTCTTGGAACCTCTGGAGGCTAAGGAGGAACTTAAGGTGGTGAAGATACAGTAGTAGCACATGCATTCTTTTTTCCAGGAAGTAATTAAGATTTTCAAGGAAAGATTCGGGGACAGGGAGGAGGGAAATGGGTGTACCATCATAAGACTTGCTCATACAATGTATCTAATTATTGACAATAAATATGAAAATAAAGAAAATCTATTGGCCTTTAAATTCTTAAGTTTGCCTTTGAGAGGATGCTCTTTACTTTGTGATGTCCAAAAGTAGTGTCAAAAATCCAAGATTCAATCTTTTCATCTTTTCCTCATGTCAATGGCTTGCTTAATGCTGAGCATTCTGCCTTTTTCTTTATTATAGCCTTCCTTAGCAGCTACTGACTTCTACAGCTTTAAACATGACTTTTCTGCTGCTTCTTGAACATTAGTTTCTATTCCAGAATGTTTTGCCTATCTGCTAGAATTTTTTTTACTTGGATTTATGGGTGTTAATGCAAGATTCAAACCTCAAAACTCCTCTTGTATTTCTTATTTTTAAGAGTTAACTACATCTTGGTTATACATCCTCAAAAACTTGCAGTCATTACTAACTTGCCTGACTCTTCCTGTTTCTGATTGTCAAAATCTTCATTATCTTACAACTCTTATTAACTTTTACTCCATTAAAGTGGCTGGTGGTGTACACAGCCATTAAATCAACACAGGATAAGCCAGTGAGACAGAAACCAACGATTTTTGACACAAAGACCCCTAAGCTCACAACCTTAAAGCAACCTTAATACTCATCCACCACGACTCAGGGAACTGAGCGGAAGAGGGGGTGGAAAGATTGTGAGAGCCGAGTGGGGGAGATTATCCAGAGGCTAGGCCAGGAGAACCTGGCTGAATACTAGGCTATCCATGGTCCCCTGTCACAAGGACTGATACAGACGACCCATGGAGGAGGTTATCCAGCGGAGTGGGGAGGGGAGGGCAGTGGGGAATTGGGGATAACAACTCATCGTTTGCCCACTAAATATTGTAACTCATATGGACAATAAAAAAAAGTGCCTGGTGGTGTAAACTGTAATTTTGGAATGGGGTAGAGGTTGAGGAAAGAGAATCATGAGTTGGAGGCCAGTTTAGGCTATAAAATGATAATGTCAAATAAATAAACAAACAAATACCAGCCTTTTCTGCAACTCCTGGTCCATAGAAATTGCTACTATTTCTGCTAACAGTTTGGTTTAACTACATTTAGAATTTCAATACTGTGTGCATTGGGTTTATAGGTACATTTCTTATCTCTTCTACTAAACCTAAATTTTGTGGAAGATATTTATGGATATGATGAAGACAGGTATCTTTTCAATATTGAGCACAATAATTTTTAAAACTTATTTAATTCTCAAGAATTAAAAAAGAATTTTCTGCTATCACACGATTTATTTTGATCTTCAAAGACAGTAGATGAGTGGGAATTTACATTTCAGATGAGAAGAATAAAAGTACTTATCAAAGACCCCATAGGTGGGAAGCAAAGGAAAATTTTTGAATAATTAATCTGACAAAACTTGGCACTTTTTCTTTTTTTAAAAAATAAATCTATTTACTTATTTAAAGAGAGAGCAACAGACAGAGGGAGAGAATTGATGGGCATGCCACGGCCTCCTGATATTGCAAACAAACTCTAGACACATGTGCCACTTTGTTCATCTAGCTTTATGTGGGTACTGGGGAATCAAACTGAGTTGTCAGGGTTTGCAAGCAAGTGCCTTTAGCCCCTGAGCCATCTCTCCAGTTCCAAATTGGCACTTTTTTGATTTGCCATTTTTTTTGTAGATAGAACTGGCAACAGAGTGAATCCTACCTGCTCTACATTATAGAATAAAAGTTGGATAGAGATATTTTAAGCTGATCTGAAATATAGGAAATAGATGTTTATAACATTATCATACATTTATGCTAAAATATTCTTAAACTATTAACCAAATTAAAAAGTCATGGAAGGCCATGAATAAGTAGCAACCAAGTATTCTCTGTTTCATGTGATAAACTTGAAACTTACTTGCCGAAGCATCCCAAAATTTTATTGATCCATCTGCATGACTAGATAAAAAAAATTAGCATTAATTAAAATATACCAAATAAAAAGTCACTAGATGTTCAAAAACTTGAGTTACTGTTGTTAAGATTTTGATTTGAAAATACTATTGCAATGAATAAACCATTGTAAGTTTAAAACATTGGTTTGTTTTTTAACCAATACTCTAACATCTAAAGATTAGAAAAACAGTAACACTTAAAAATTTTTTGGTAAGGTTTCACATATAATAGCTAACAGTAAAAGTGGCCTGTGAAAAATGAACAATACTTCAAGAATAAAACTGTTTGCATTCAGTGAAAAAGGTAACAATTTTTATTATCAAAACATCAAAGTAAATCTCTATGTTGACCTAAAGTCGTGATTTTGAAATAAATAATTAATTCTACAAAAACTTATCTAGAAAACAGAAGAGGCTACAATACTTTCCAACACATTTGGTGAGGTCAGCATTATCCTTACACCAAAAGCAGAAAGAGAAAATTCAACATTTTTCTAGGCATAAGTAAAAATAGTGAAGAAAATATGATCAAATAAATTCAAGCAATATAAAGGTAGGGTAGTTAACTATACCAAGTAGAATTTTCTTAGGCATGCAAAGCCATTTAAACATTTTGTAAATATATCAATTGCAAAACTGTAATACTCTAGACAGTGAAATTAAAGAAGAAAAGTCATGTCACTATCCCAAAAGAAGAGGCACTGGATAAAAGTTTACTAAACAGTTATAAAACTACAATTAACCAGAAATAGAAGAAATGTCTCTAACCTGTTAAAGGTTGTCTAAGAAAAATCTACAAATATTGTCTAGCACACATGATGGTAAAAGACTAAATGTTTTCCCCTAAGATCAGGAGTAAAGCAGAAAATATTTACTCTCACCATTTTATTCAATGTCATGGTGGAGTTGTTAACCATTGCAACAAGGGAAAAACGATAAATAAATTAAAAGCATATAGATTGAAAAGGAAAAATAAAATCAAAACTTCACAGATTCTATAAAATGGATATTCAAACTCACATGAGTTTAGAACAACTGTAAGAGGAAGGCCAATGTACAAAAATCAATGGCATTTCTATGTAACAGAAAAAGCCTTATAAAATAAGTTATGAATACCATTTATAATAGAAATAAAAATAGAAAACACTTAAAATAATACAATATAACTTATATTAGAGCTGTATGTTGAAAAATACAAAATGACGATCTAGGAAATAAAAGAATATATTAATAAAAGGAGAAATATATCCTGATGACGATAATATTTATATTGGTTTTCTCCAAATGATGTATAGATCTAATATCTCAATTAACACACCAAAATGTTTTTTAGAAATGAACAACTGATTCTAAATTTTATATATAAAGACAAAGTAACTACAATAAAGTAATTTAAAATCTAAAGTTAAACTCAGACTACCTTCACTTAAGTCTCACTCCAAAGGTACAGCAAAGCTATTTTTTGCCTTGGCAATAAAAGACACATATACCAATGGAACATATTAGTCAAGAAGTAGATCAACATATATATGTTCAACTGAGTCTCTAAAAAGGCTAGTCACAAATAAAATAAAGTGATTTTTTGTAACAAACTTATTGAGGCATAATTTACATGCAAAAATCACACATTGTATTTTTATTAAATTTATGTGATAGTCATATTGACACCACAATCTAGTTTTAGAACACTGAAAAAATTTCTCAGGCAATATATAAATACTTTTGCATCTCTAAGAGATCTCTACTGATTTACTTTCTGCCAATATAGATTTTCCCCTCATAGTTTTGGAATATACACAGTGCTTACTTTTCTGTGTTTACATCTTTCATGTAGCCTAATATTTTTTGGATAATCATTTTTGTCACTGTTGCAGTCAGCTTTCTAGTCACTGCGCAGAAAGAACCCAAGCAAAAGCAGCTTGTGGAGGAATGGGCTTATTTGGCTTACAGACTTAAGGGGAGACCCCATCCTGGCAGGGAAAACGATGGCTTGAGCAGAGGGGTGGACATCACCTCCGCCACAGCACTGCAAACAATGGCAGGAAGGTGTGCCAAACACAGGCAAGGGGAAGCTGCTTATAGCCCCATTAGCCCGCCCCCAGATCCAGTGAGGTTGTAAAATCCAAACTGCCATCAGCTGAGGATGGATTACCCGGAACACATTATTTGTTTGTGGGGGACACCTGGATCAAACCATGACAGTCACATATATCAGTAATTGCTCTCCTTCTATTGAGGAATAGTATATATCACTTATTCAATTACCAGCTGATGAGTACTTGAGTTGCTTTAATTTGGGGTTAATACAAATAAAGATGCTATGAACATATTTTGGATGTTTAGGTACTATAATCATACAGTTATAGATAAAAATGTAAAAGAGACTTACTGTAGAACATATCTGATTGAAATCACCAACCAAAGAAAGATATAACATTAATTTTCAACTACTGTACTTCCTCCTTTGACCATAGGAGCAACCACTCTCTTGAATTTTTAAGTCATCTTGCTCTTCTTTATAATACTAGGTTTTAAATCAGACATTGTATATTTTTGCTGTTTTCCCTAAACTTTACAATGGTTTAATATTATGAATAAATGTAAGGAACTTATGTTTTTCATATCTCAGATTCATGAAATTCATCTATACCATTCCCTGTAACTGTATTTCATTCTATTGTTAATATATATACATTTGTGATTATAATACATTAGATTGGACAAAAATATATTTTTTTCTATTCTTTTTTGAATAAGAGAAAATTTTTACATGTTTTATTTATGAATAAAGGTAAAATTCCTCAGGGAACTGAACGGAAGAGGGGGCGGAAAGATTGTGAAAGCCATGGTGGGGGAGACTATCCAGAGGCATGGCACCCCTCAGTAACAACACACTTGGGCTAGGAGGACCGGGCTGAGTACTAGGCTATCCATGGTCCCCCTGCCACAAGGACTGATCCAGACAACCCACGGAGGAGGATATCCAGCTGATTGGGGATGGGAAGGGGGGGCATTGGGGAATTGGGGATAACAACTCATTGTTTGCCCACTAAATAATGTAACTCATTATGGTCAATAAATATATATATTAAAAAAAGGTAAAATTGGTGGATCTCATAATATGAAAATACTAAAATTAAATATGTAATGTCAAATGTTCCAAATATAAAACTGTACAGTCCTATTTACAATATAAAAGAAGTCTCTTTCAGTCATATCCTTTGTAACACTCATTTCTGACTTGAATTTTCTTTCACGTTGTGTTGGATGCAGCATGTTATCTCGACATAGTCCTAACTTGCATCACCTCATTACTGAGATCAAAACACAGAGGTTTGTCAAAGGCCTTTAAGAGTTTTGTACCTACTTCTCAATTGGGTTAGTTGCCTTTGTCTTTAATGATTTGAAGGTACTTATATATTCTGGATAGAACACTTCAGTAACTATATATGTGTCCAGGTTATTGTTTTCTTTTGCCTTTAAGGCAATGTTTCCAAAATATATAGACTTGCTTCTTAATTCTGTTTCCAAAATCTTGCTTTTATTCATTTTTTTCCTATCAGTTAAAAAGAAATGGTTTGAAGGATATGACTCAGTGGCAGAGCATGGGCCTAGTGTAAGCAGCCCAGAGTTCAGTCTGGCACTAAAATAAGTAAATAAATAAAACAAGAATGTCCAGAGGCATGGCCCCACCCTCAGTAACAACATACAAAGGGGGTGGAACTGGGTTGACCCCTAGGCTATCCATAACCTCCTACCCCATGGACTTATCCAGACTGCCCACAGAGGAGGATATCCAGCTGATTGGGGATAGGGAGAAGGGAAATCGGGGAATTGGGAATACCAACACATTATTTGCTCATTTAGTGTATGTAAATATGGATAATAAAGATATATTTTATATAAAAAAGAATGTCCAAAACAATTTTATTTGGTAATTTTATTTCTTTTAATATACATTTTGTAAATTTTGAAGACATATTGAATAAAAATTCAAAATTATTCTATATTCCCATTAAATTGAAATTTTTATTATGATAGACTTTATTTCTGGGAACATTTCGCCATAATGTCTAAATTATCAATGATTTTTATCTGGCTTCATTAAGTGCTTCTTTGTCAACATTTGAAGTATGCTGTTTTAATCCTGGTACAATAAAATTTTTGAATAAATATATACTAAAAATTGATTTTAAATAGCACAGAGTAGATTTTTTTCAATGCAGCGTTCCATACTTTATTTTGGGAGGAACATTTGAACTCATGTATATTTAATATAATTACTTATTTTGTAAAAGGTATCATCATTTTTAATGCTTCAGATTCTCATTTATTTTCAATAGGCTTGTGGCAAGATTTGAGATTTATGAATAAGCCATATGGAAAACTACTTCTCCTCTAACTAAATAATATGTTAAAAATGAAAGTGTTTGGGCAGATGTACCCTGAGGGGGCAGATAATGCTGTGTCCAAAAGTCATATATTGTTATTAGGAAAATTTCAGGGGTGGAATACCTTCCAGTGAGATGTTGGCTATTACAGGCTATTGGCAAGCTCTGGGTTTCCCACCAGAACAAGATGGTAAGACCCTATGGCTGAAGACTCCACATGCTTGAGCTGCAAAGCATTCAGAAATCAAGCTGGAGCTGAGCTGTCAGCTGGCAGGATATTAGAAAGAGCTATGCATGCAGCCTCTTTAAGGAGAAAAGCCATCAACAGTCTTAACCAGCCGTGGACCCTACAAGCCTCATGGCTGGCTAGACAGGCCACACATGTCAACTGGTGTGAAATCTTTTCACCATTCATAAATGTCAACCTGTTATGGCAAAGCACACGTCTTTGTGGTAATTTAAATGGATGCCCCATAGATTTAGGTATTTTTTAAATTAACAATTGAACTTGTAGCTTGGGTTTCCAGCAGCCCAGCTGCAGGAGGTGTCACTGGGGGTGGATCTGGAGTCCAGCCCTAAGGTGTGTGTTGATCAGTTTGAAGCTCTGGTTTCTTCCACCAGTGATGGTGTTCTCCTGGAACTTTTAAGCCTGAAATGCATCCTTTCCTCCCATAAGCTGCTTTTTGTCTGTTGTTCAGCATCATGAAGCTGACTACAACACCCTCTCTTTTTTCAACATTTTCTCCTGCCCCCCTTTTTAAATCAGCTTTACTATAATCTGTGTTGCTAGTTTTTCTTTTATTCCTCATTTCATTCATAAAACTTATAGCCATTTTCAGGGTATGTGTATGTGTGTAGTATGTAATAATTCATGCACATTGATATGTGTAGATGCATGTAAATATAAGTGATTTATATGTTATTGTTATAGTGTTACTGCATTCTGTGTTTTATCTATAAATTTACCTTTATCCGAGAGCTTCAAGTCTTATACTTTGTATTGTTGTCTGGCATTTTTTTTTTTTTTTTGCTTCAATGTGATAACAATTCTTTAAGGATGTCTAACGGTAAGGAAATCCCATCAATTTTATTTTTTATTTAGAAAAGCCTTTATTTCTCCTGCATTTAAAAAGGAGAGTTTTTCCTGGTTAAATATTTTTGATGTCAATGTTTTTTAAAATTGCTTTGAGTCTATTTACCCATCCAGTCTACAGTGTCTTTGCTGAAAGGATGTTGATAATATTATAGAGGCTCCATTGTGTTCAGTGAGAGCTTCTCTGCTGTTTTTAAGATCTGTCTTTTGACAGGCTGACTATAGTATATTTCTTTTTAAATGTTTTTATTGGAATAAAATTATCTATATTAACAATATGCTCAGTCAGTATCATAAATTATTAGCGAAAACCATTGAAACCAGGATGTCATTCCCTTATATGCATTAGCTATTCTCCCCTCCATGGCTCTTACATTCTTTCCACCTCCTCTTCCGCAAATTTCCCTGAGTCATGGTGGGTGAGTTTAAAGTTTGCATAATTATTAGGTTCTTAAGAGTCTCTGAATTTGTGTTTTGGACTATTTTGGGCACTCTTGGTGTCTATCTCCATTATCCTTCCCTAGGATATCTGCCTTGCTGTGGTAATAGCTCTTTTTCAGTATGTATATTTTATATATTGTAAGTTTCTTAACTTACAAGTTTAAGTTCCTTAAATTTTGATATCAATTTTGTTTCTCAGATTTGAGATGTTTCTAGCCATTATTTCTTCAGATAAACTTTCTACCTTATTAATTTTTTCTCTTCTCAGCTTCCTAAATTCCTATGATGCATATTGCCATAGTCAGGCACACGCCACTGGGATGAATCTTCAAACCAGGCACAGTTTGGGGGAGGAAAGTATTTATTTCTAGCTATAGATACAGAGGAAGTTCCAAGAATGCAAAAGAGGTTGCTCCCCTTTCACAGGTCCAAGCAGAGAGAAAAACCCATCACCTACACCACACACACACAAAATAGAAAACAGGCAGGAGAGCCAATGAGAGAATTTCTTCCCCTTTTTATAGACTTAGGGTGGGGGGGTCTTACAACCCTTCCCCAGACTTAATGGCTTCCTGAGTCTCTGGAATTTCCTTCCCACACTGCCCACACTGGAAAGGATGTTTAGTTCTAGCTTCATTGAGCTTCCTTACATCCTGCCCCCTACTGAGAGGCTGCCTTCCTGTAAACATCCTCAGAGACCCACCCAAGATTACTTGAAAGGTCAAGTTGACATCAAAACTTGACCATCACACATATGCTCTTTTTTCTTAACTTTATTTGTTTTACTTTGCTCTCCTAATTTCAAATGACCTTTGAGTTTGCTTAGTTGTTCTGCTAAGCAACATTCTTGATAGTTTTTAGCAATTTTTCAAATAGACTATGTTGTTTAGCCCTAGAATTTCTATCTGATTGGTTTTTAAATAGTTCCCATTGGTATTTTCATTTTGCTCATGAATCATTTGTGTTTTTCTTTTTTACTGTTTCTGTGGAGAGAGAGAGAGGGAGAGAGGGAGGGAGGGAGGGAGGGGAGAGGAAGAGAACAGTCAACAGGGAAAGAAGAGAGGGAGAAGGCCAGAAAGAGGGAGAAGGCTAGAAAGAGGGAGAGAAATTTGACAAGCCTCCTGCCATCATTTCTTTGAATAGTTTTCCAGCCACCTTCCCATTCTCTTCGACCTCATTCAACTCCCACTGGCATAATGGCTAGGGGCCAGCGCTCAGAATCTTGGCTCCTGTTTGGTCTCTACTGACATTGCCAGAGAGTGCTTTCATTCAGTGGAGCTTAAAGTTTCAGGTCTCTATTGTGCCTTCTCTGAAGGGAAGCTGGAGCACCACTTTACAGTCTTGATGAAAGTAAAAGTCTAAGCTTTGAACTTGTCCTTTGTTGGGATAGGATGGAATAGAGTCTTTGGAAAGAGAAGGAGAGAGAGAGAGAGATTTAAACTAGATAGAGATTTTTGTGAGATTTGTTTATTAGTAGTAGTTTCTTTTCTTCATCTCTTGTTGGCTAAAAGCTTGTCTTCATTGGTTTTTGTCTGTGCCCAGGCACAGTTCCAGGTTAATAGCTTGCAGTTCCTGTTTTGGGATATATGAGATTGGAGGAATGCTCAAGGAACTCATCACCATGGCACTTGGGGGCCTTAGCCAGTCTGATGTATCATTACATTTCCCATTTATCTTATGTTTGTCTAATTACTAATACATAATAGGTAGGGTTCTTAGTTGTAATTAATAGAAACATTTGATAACACATACTCGGTTGTCTCATTAATAGAACTCATTATTTTGAAGATTTCATGTTTACATTTAGCTATGTCTCTTTTCATTCCTAATATTAGACCATGAAGTAGGTTAATCTACAAAACAGCTCTGATGCTACAAGTTGTGAAGCTTACATTAACCACCTTATGTATATGTTAGACTTTTTATCATTGTGATAAAATACCTGACACAGACAACTTAAGGGAGGAAGGGTTGACTTTGTTGATGTTTTCAGATATTTCAGTCAATCATGGCAGGGAGGGCATGGCATATCAGAACATCTCATATTATGGCAGCAGGAGCACGTGAATGAGGATGCCACTAACAGCGGATGGGACACACAGGAAAAGCAAGGGATTGGGCACCAGGCATGACGCCAAGGCATGTGCACAGGGACTTCCTCCAGCTAGGCCTTACTTCCAAGGCTTCTACAACCTTCCAAAACAGCACCGCCAGCTAGGCATCACCCATTTAAGATACAGACCTATGGGGGAAAGCTCACATTCACCAAATAGTGATGAGAATATAAAGTGGTGATTTTGGAATTAAGGGTCTTTCTAAAGTTAGTGACTTCCACATGAAATCTTCCCCAAGTAATTCCACTCATGACTTGATTTTGCTGATATACATATAATTCTTTTGTTATGATTCTATGTTTCCAGTAGTTTGGTTATATTTTAATAAGTGTTAAATGTGTAAAGTTACTTCATGTTTTTATTTTTAAATTGTAAAAGTGCAAAGAGTACAATTACAGAAAAGTGTCAAGACTCAATAAATTTATTGTTAATAAATCTATAACATTCAAAACATCTCACTTACCCAGTAATAATAATCTCTGGATATGTTTGTGCTCCAAGATTCCAAGCTCCTCCACTGATTGGCCATTCCTAAATAGATTATTTGGCAGAATATATGTTTTAATTTTTAGTTTGAATGTCTTAGAAATTTAAAGTGAAAGCGCATTAAAATAATAAAAGGTTAATTTAAAATTAAATAGCTATATAACCACCAAATATGAAGTATATGTTTATCTTTTAATTATTTTGCTAAACAAATACCTTTCTAAATGCAGAATTCCAACTCCTTCAAAAATATGTTAACCAATATTTCCATTTATATAAACATATAAAATTTTTTAATTGTGTAAATATAATCTTGCTACATAAGTCACATGTAGTCTGTGGTGCCATTTAATCCAGAAAGCTATATGTAAATTGTGCAGCTTTGAGTGTACATGTCAATGGCCATAAGAAAATAGCATAAACCATAATAGATGGCTTTTGCTAATTACAAATATTTGAATCTTAGAGTAAATATTTTAAAAAGAAATTTTATAATGTTAGCTGAAAACAATGTTTAATAAGTCTTCTAATTTTTTAAAAAATATTTCATCTGTTTATTTGAGAGAGTGAGAGAAAAAGGCAGATGAGAGAGAGAGAGAGAGAGAGAGAGAGAGAGAGAGAGAGAGAGAATGGGCACCCCAGGGCCTCCAGCCACTGCAAACGAACTCAAGACACATGCGCCACCTTGTGCATCTGGCACAAGGTACTGGGGAATCAAACTCGGGTCCTTCTACTTTGTAGGTGAAAGCCTCAACCTCTAAGCCATATCTCCAGCCCAATAACTCTTCTAAATGACCAACTAAATGATTCTAGATTTCTTAAAATATAATTATTAATGATTCTTAATTTTGATTCTGATAGTTTACATACATAGCATATAAATGTACATGACTGAAAAATAGATCTTAGTGTATAAATATAAACCTAGTGTATGATAAACTTATAGTCTTATACACTTAGACACTATTCAGCAGCCTGGGAATTATTTCAAAATTATATCTGTGTAAGATACCAGCTTAGCACTTCAAAATAATTTCATTTAAGGTCTCTTGTATGGAAAGTCAGTAAATGAAAAAAGAGTGAGCAGGTGCATGAATAACAGTGCTTACCTTGTCACTGTGTCCTTGTTTTTTCTGCTTGGCTCCTATGGAATAGAGCACTAGAATCAGATCTGCAGGGCAATCGGCAAAATAAGCTGTGCATGTAATCGGTGACTCATGAATGTCCATGGGGTATGGATTTTCAAAGATTGGAAAACTAAAAGATAAAGACAATGTATTAGTGTCTTTTTGCAATGATAAAAACATTATGAAATAATTTTCAAAGAGTGAACCCTGTCTCTAAACATAATTATAAATAATACATTTTTTCAGCACAAAAAAACAAACCACCTGAATTAAGTATTTTTGTAATATAGTTACCTATAAAATTAAGTATTAATGCTACAAATTTACTTAAATTTATTTTTTCTGACTTCAAACATCTTAGAGCAATACCACTTTGCTAATATGAATGTAATTTATAAGCTAAAATATTGCAAAGTTTAATTTATCAAACCTTATATCAACTAGATATTATATTTAAATAAATAACATGATTATATTAAAATATCAATAAATTTTGATATGTTTTCAAGAAAATATGTAAATAACTTTTATAATCTTTTGTAGAGAAAGATATATTTAGTCAGTTAGCATTGTATGTATGTGTGACTGTATATGATCTAAAGACTTCTCATATAAATTGGAGAACATAGTTGGAATAAAGGCTTATGATGCAAGAAGTTTCCTCAAATCAATTGAAACTTTAAAATTACAAAATCAAATAAAAATTGTAGAGTAGAGGAAGAACCAGACGACAATGACAGTATCCTCAATAAAATTATAAAAGAAAATTTTCTGAATCTTACAGAAGAAAGGCCCATCCAGCTACAGAAGGCACAGTAAACACCAAATAGACAGAACCAGAGAAGAAAATTCCCCATGCCACTTTATATTTAGAATAGTAAACACAGAAAGTAGAGGATACTAAAAGCTTCAAGAGAAAAACACATATCACTTACAAAAACTCCTGGAGATTGAATAACACACAATTCAACAACAAATGAGTCATTGAAGTACCCAAGAAGGAAACCAGCATTACCAAAATTAGAGATACAACAAGAAAAAATTATAGACCAATATCCTCGATGAACCTAGAGGCAAAAATCCTAAATAAAACTCTCACAAACCAGGGATGGTTCAACATATAGGAATCAATAAATGTAATACACCACATAAACAAACTCAAATACAGAAACCCTATGATTACCTCAATAAATGCAGAAAAGGCCTTCAATAAAGTACAACATCCTTTCATGGTTTAAACAGTGGAGAAGGCTGGTGAGATTATTCAGTGGTTAAGGCGCTTGCATGCAATGCTTAATGACCCAGGTTCAATTCCCCAGTACCCACAGAAAGCCAGATGCACAATGCAGTGCACACATCTGGAGTTCATTTGCAGCAGCTGGAGGCCCTGGAGTGCCCATTCTCTCCTTCTCTCTCTCTCTCCCCCTCCTTCCTTCCCTCCTTGCAAATAAATAAATACCTGAAAGCATATAAAACTTGGGTTGGAGGGATCATAGCTTAACATAATAAGAGTAATATACGAGGCACCTAATGCCCAGATAATAATAAATGGGTAAAAACTCGAAGCATTCCCATTAAGGTCTGGCACAAGACAGGGGTGCCCACTGCTTTTCAACATAGTATAGAAGTCTTAGCTCAAGCAATAAGACAAGAAAAAATAAAAGAAATACATATTAGAAAGTAAGAAGTCAAATTAGCCCTTTTTGCTGATGACGTGATTCTATGTATAAGTGACCCAAAAGAATCTACCATAAAAACTCTTACAGGTGATAAAATTTTTTTTCAACAAAGTGGTAGGGTACAAAATCAATACACAAAAATCAGCTTTCCTATATGCCAAAGATAAACATATGGAGAAAGAAATCAGTGATGTCCCGTTTACAACACACACGCACACACACACACACACACACACACACATGCACGCACACACAATCAAATATCTTGGAATCTCACTAACCACGGAAGTAAAAGATTTATACTATGAAAACATAAAATCATTGAAAAAAGAAACTAATGAAGACACAAGAAGATAGAAAGATCTCCCATGCTCATGGAATAGAATTAATATTGTGAATTGGCCATCCTACTAAAAGCAATATACAGATTCAATGCAATTCCAATAAAAATACCAGAAACACTCTTCACAGAGTTAGAAAAATAATCTCAAAATATATATAGAAGAACAAAAGGCCTCAGATATCCAATAATATCATCAGCAGAAGAAATATTTCATACCTGATTTCAAGACATACTACAAATCCATCATAATTAAAACAGCATGGTACTGGCACAAAACAGAAACATGGGCCAATGGAATAGAACAGGAGACCCATCTCTAAATCCAAGCAACTACAGCTACTTAATCTTTGACAAACTGGAAAAAAAATACACACTGGAAAAAAAGATAGCATCTTCTGCAAATGGTGCTGGAGAAATGGGATAACCACATGTAGAAAACTAACTCTAGACCCAGTTCTCTTACCCAGTACAATAGTCAACTCTAAATTGATTAAAAACCTCAATATAAAACCTGAAACTCTAAAACATCTAGAAGAAGAAGTAGAGAGAACTCTCCACAACATAGGCATAGGGAACAACTTCCTCAAAAAGACCTCAGTACCACAGGAAATTAGCCAAATAGTCAACCACTCGGACCTCAACAAACTAAAAAGCTATTGTACAGGTAAACAAAATATTAACAGTCAATAGACAACACACAGAATGGGAGAAAATCTTCTCTAACTATACCTCTGACAGAGTCCTAATATCTAGTCTACAATGAACTCAAAATACTAAACAATAAAAAAAACCCAAATAACCCCATCAAAAATGGGGTAGAGAATTGAACAGATAATTCTCAAAGGAAGATATTCAAATGGCCAAAACACACTTAAAAAGATGTTCGACATCTTTCTTATCAGAGAAATGAAAACCAACACAACTTTGAGATGCTATCTCACTCCAGTCAGCATGGTATTCATCAAAAAAGTGAAAGCTGGTAACTGCTGGGAGGCTGTGGGGGAGAGGAACCCTCATCACTAACAGTGGAGTGCGCACTGGTGCACCCACTATAGAAAGTGGTATGGAGACTTCTGAAAGATTTAAGAAGATCTACCATGTGATCCAGCTGTAGCACTCCTGGGCATCTGCTCTAAGGACTCTGCTCTTCATGGGCTCAGTCATGCTTGTTGCTGCTCTAGTCACAACAGCTGAGATATTTGGAACCAGCTCACAAGTCCATCAACTGATAAACAGATAATGAAGATGTGGAATACATACACACTGGAATTCTGCATAGCAGTAAGGAAAAATCAAATAATGAAATTTGCAGAAAAACAAATGGAGTTAGAAAAAAAAAAAGACATCCTAAGTGAGGTCATGCAGACAGAGACAAATGCCGCGTGTGCTCTCAAATTTGGGTCCTAACTGGGATCTCCTGGAGGTAAATGTAAAGGGCAGCAAGATCAGGAATACAGACATGAATTCAGAATGAGACCAGGAGAAAGAAGAAACAGGGAGGGATGAAAGGAGGATATACTTTATAGGTGAGGAACAAAACAGACGGGGTGGGAGAGCATTGGGCAGGTGGGGAATTAAACATAGCTGAAGACAACATGAATCATTTCCATAGAAACCCTCCTTCTGGATACCAGTCAACAAGATACATACACCAATAAGGGGGGAGAGAGGTTGGTCAAGAAAAAAGCAACCTGTAGAAGGTAGAAAAAAACTTAAACCTAAAACCACAGGCTCAGGCTGGGTAATCTCAGGATTAGAATTGAGTTAACCCTTACACTGCCATAAAGATTGATTACCTGACAAAGCTAAAAAGGTAAGATCCTAAGACTGTGGTCATGGTTCATCAAAATACCACTCTAGAACTGAGAGGGAAACCAGTTCCCTCCCAGCTGGCCCTCGTAGTGTTGGAAAGCACTAAGGGAGCTGCTGGCGGACAATAGTCACCAAAAGTGTGAATAAGCAAGGGACCCTGCAAGCTATAAAATCAACTGGCCGGGCAAGAAATACACACTTATGCAATAGTGACACTCAGCCTCTGCAGGTAACCAACTGTTCTCTCTGACATGAGGCCTGCTCAGTAGGGAAGAGCTAACATCTGGTACTGGAAACCATGTCAGAGTCCATGGCCAGGAAACTCATACTCCAGAGAGAAGCCCCTATGGCTCTCTGAACAATAAGAGTGTGCTTCCACACCAAAACACTAAAATAACTATGCATGCACCCTCCCTTTAATCTAACCTGCTCTCACTCTTGGTTGGAGACTCTGTTTTGTTTTACAGATGGCAGAAAAAACTTCAAGAGATTCAAGATCCATCAATATGATAATAAGACAACCAACTGGCTACCATAAGATATGCAACCTCTATCACATCTGCAGGAGCCCAACAGAAATCTCAGAAGCAGCAGCAAAATGAGTATTGCTCCCACTGCTAGCCCGACAACCAATTTCAGGGAAATGCAACAGACACAGTGGGCAACTGAAACACATTGAATCAGAAACCCAGAGCTACAGAGAACTCAACACTAAACCAGACTGCTAACAGACCCACCAAGGCTCAGAGACTATTGCAGAAGATGGGGCGGGAAGACTGTAAGAGCCATAGGGAGCATAGAAATATCCTAAGGCACAGTCATGGCCCCCCTTAGGTTCCCCCCCAAAGACTGACTGAGACTTTATTTACCCAACAGTGAATACCAATAATCCTACTAAGGGATGAATTTCTTGACTCATATGACCTGCCAAAACTAAACCCAGAAGAGATAAATTACCTGAACAGTGCTATAACATCTAACTGAAGGAGTATTTAAAGGCCTCCCAACTAAAAAAGGCCAAGCCCAGATGGATTCATTGCTGAATTCTACTACTAAAACTCTGTAGAACTAAAACCACTGCTTCGAGTTATTTCACAAAAGGACAGAATGCTCCCTGACTCCTTCTATGAAGTCAGCATTACACTAATACCAAAACCAGACAGAGAAACAAGAAAATTATATACAAATATACCTGATAAATTTAGACACAAAAAATCTCAATAAAATTCTTGAAGATAGAATCCCAGAACACATAAAAAAGTATCATCCACTATGATCAAGCAAGTTTCATCAAAGAAATGCAGGGATGATTCAGCATACAGAAAATGATGAATAAATACATCACATAAATAGACATAAAGACAGAAATCACATGATCATTTCAATAGAAGCAGAAAAGGCCCCTGACAAAACACACTGTTCCCTCATAATTAAAACACTGAAAGCAATAGGGTTAGAAGGATCATATAAAATCAACAAGCCAGGCAAAACGTACACACTGGTGCAACAGTAACACACCATGGCCATGGGGGTAATCAAATGCTCTCTGAATGGATATGAGGGCCATTCAGTGGGAGGGAATTGACACCTGGTACTGAGAACCCAGTCAGTGGGAAGCTCCCACCACTCTTTGGCTAAAAGGAGAGGTTATACCTGTCAAAATATCTTCTAAATGTTGATGTTTAGCTCATGTGATCCAGGCTGCTCTTACTCTTGTCTACAGAATCTGCTTTTTACAGATGACAGTGAATACCAAGGAGACCCAGACCCATAAAAACGATAAGAAAAAGACAACCAACTGCCTAGAACAAGACAAGGCATCTTACTACATCTGCCAGGGTGCAGAGGGGAATTAAAAGTGCTGCTGTCACTGCTAGTCTGAGAACCTCCTTTAGGGAGATGTGCTAGACATGGAGAAGAATTGAAACTCATTAAAGCAGAACATCAGAGGCTATACTGGAAGCTCAATACTAAAGAAGATTTATACCCTTCAAGGATCAGGGAATATTGCGTAACAGAGGGCAGAAAGAATGCATGAGTACATGGTGGGAAGGTGTACTCTGAGGCACTGATGCATTCATGACCACACAGTGATCACCAGTAACCTTACTAAGGAGGGCCCTCAGTGGAATGGGTGCTGAGAGACAGGATATAACTCCATGGAATATGACAACATTGCAATGTGCTCATATATTGAGATTCTCAATAAAAATTAAATAAAATAACCTTCTCCAAATTCTTTTAGCCATAATATACAGAGTACTTCTAATATGCCATGCACTTTGCAAGGAAATGGATACTATCCCATGTCAGCATTGTTTCAGGTCTCACTCTTTAAAAGACACAGATTATTTAGGCTGGATTGAAAATAAGACCCAACTATCTGTTATCTCTAAGAAATATGTCTCACTTGTAAAGATACCCAAGTCAAAGAATAGAAGTCGACCTACCAATCACAGAGAAGCTAAAAACAAGCTGGCATAGCTACTCTGATATCTGATAAAAGAGAATTCAAAACAAAACCAGAAGAGGTGGAATTCACTACACATTAATAAAGGTAACAGTTCTTTATGGAAATATAACAATTTTATATACATGCATGGAATGTT
The DNA here is from genome assembly GCA_004024765.1 of Zapus hudsonius. Taxonomy (NCBI): domain Eukaryota; kingdom Metazoa; phylum Chordata; class Mammalia; order Rodentia; family Dipodidae; genus Zapus; species Zapus hudsonius. Next base: position 3,246 of record PVHP010027293.1, on the reverse strand, counting down.
GGGTTACACAAATTCAAAACCAAACACCAAAGGACACAAAAGGTCAAATAACTCCTGATTAAGTAACAGCTGGTGACTTCAATATTCCACCACATATTTAACAGGTCATTTTAACTAAAAATCAATAAATAAACTTCAGATTTAAAGATATCTCTAGAATAGTCCATGTAACAAATATGGAATACAAATTCTTCTCTGAAGTTCATGGAACTTACTAGATCATAATGGTATAAATCTAGAAATCAGAGGTATGATGAACCACAACTATACAAATGCACTCACAGATATCCAGGGGTTTACAAAAGAAGTTGGGGAGACAATTACAAAGTTCCCACAATCAATAATGATTAGCACAACTTATCAGAGTCTATGGAATATAACTAAAGCAGTCTAAGAGGAAAGTTTATCACTGTTAGTGCTTACACGGGGAGATGGCTCAGCAGTAAAGTTGCTTGCATGCAAGCCTGCTGACCTGAGTTGAATCCTCCCCAGAGCCCATGTAAAGCCAGATGCAAAGTGGCGCATGAGTCTGTGATCCCAACGTGCCTACAGCAATGGGCCAGGAGAATCCGAAGCTCATGGGGCAGCTAGTCTTGTGCACTCAGCGGCTAAAACAACAAGAGAGACTCTGTCTCAAAGAAGGTGGAAGGAGAGGATGAAACCTTGAAGTTGTCTTCTGACCTCTACATGCACACTGTGGCACCTACGCCCTTACACATGTATGTATATACACACAAAAAAATTAAAAATCAGAGAGATACCAAATAAATAACTTAATGATAAACCTAAAAAATTTAAAACAGAAGAGCATGTCAAACACAACAGTAGTAGGTAGGAAGAAATAATAAAGATCAGGGCAGAATTCAGTAAAAATGAAGGTTAAAGTAACAATACACAGAATCAATCAAGCAAAAAGTTGGTTCTCTGAAAAGACAAATAATGAAACCAACCAGAAGAAACGATAAAAGAATTAATAAAATATGAGATGAAAAGGGTGATGTTACAACAGACTTCAGTAAAATTCCATGGATTGGACTGGAGAGGTGACTCAGTGGCTAAAGGCACTTGCTTGCAAAGTCTGACTGCCCCTGTGCCCAAGCAAGCCAGATGCACAAAGTGGCTCATGTGTCTGTAGTTGGCAGTGTCAGGAGGCCCTGGAACATATTCTCTCTCTCTCTCTCTCTCTCTCTCTCTCTCTCTCTCTCTCTCTCTCGCTCATTCTTTCTCTAATAAATAAGTAGAATATATTTTAAAACATTTAGGGGATCATTAAAGAATACCTTGCCAGAGTGATTAAAAGCACTTGCTGAGTGTGAATATTTATACTGGTTGTCTCCTGGACAGGACCTGGAGTTACCTTGAGGGATTGTGTAGATTAGGTTAGTGTCTGTTCATGTCAATGAGGGATTAACTGGTTCAGGTTAATGAAGATGGGAAGATCCACCTTAACTGTGAGAGGTACCATCTCATGAGGTGAGGGCCCGGGCTACATAAAAACAGGAGAGCTGGCTGGGCAGCAGCCTTCATGACTCTGCTTCCTCACTGACCTGAATGTGACCAGCTGCCTTCAACTCCTACCATGCCTTCCCTGCCACGATGGTGTAAGCTGAAGTAAACCCTTCCTCCTTTAAATGGATTTTTGTCAGGTATTTTGATTCACTGGTAAGAAGTTGACTGACACATTGCACAGGTCTGACAACTGGAGTTCAGATCCCCAAAGCCACATAAATCTAGAAACAAGTAGCACATGTGTTTGTAACCCAAGATACCTACAGCAATGGGAGGTCAAGGCAGGAGAGCCCTGAAGCTTGTGAGCAGCTATTCTGAATATGCAACAAGAGAGATTCTGTTTCAAAATAACATTAAGTCAAGGACTGACCTCCGGCTGTGGGCCAAAGCACACATGTGAACACACAGAGAGAGAGAAAAAGAGAGAAAGAGAGACAGAGAAATGAAGGAAGAGATAAAATTTATATTTTAAACACTAGAAAATGTAGAATGAATAAATTCTACTGAAATTAAACCAAGAGGATATAAACAAGTTAGAAAGATCTTAATGAGTAACGAGACTACAGCTGTAATACTTTTCCCACAATGAGAAGCCCAGGACCAAAGACACTCACAGCCAAATCTGACCATATCTTTAAGGAAGAGTTACCATCAGTAGGTCTCAAACTCTTCCACAACATAAACAGGGAAGGAACACTACCAAACTTACTCTATAAAGCCAGTGTTACCTGGATTCCAAAATTGGATAAGAACACAACAGAAAGGAAATAAATATCATTCTTTGCAAATGATATGAACTACTAAAGAATCTACCAGATAACTTTTCCTACAAAGCCAGTATTACCCTGATACCAATACCAGGTGAAGACACAACAAAATTGTAGCTCAATCTCCATGACAGATATAGTTGGAAAATTTTTCAATAAAATATTTCCAACTGAATTCAAGAACACAGCAGAAAGATCATTCATCATGACCAAGTTTTCTTTAGTCTAGAGATGCAGGATGCTTCAGTAAATTGGGGACAGAGAGGAGGGAAAAGGGGGATACCATTACAAGATTTGCTAATACAATGTATCTAATTATTGATAATAAAGATATTTTAAAAATGAATTTGACAGTAGAAATTGCATGGTCATCTCAGTAGATGCAGATTTTGACAAAAATCCAAATCCCTTCATGTCAAAAGCCTGAAAGAGACTCAGAATAGAAGGAGCATGTCTAAGCATAATAAAGACTAATTACAACAACCTTATAGCCAACATAGCTAAATGAGCAAAATCTCAAACCATTTCCACTAAAATCAGGAACTAGGCAAGGGTGTCTACTTTAACCTTCTCATGATAGTTCTTGAAGTCTTAGCTAAGAACAAAGACAAGAGAAGAAAATAAAGGATATAATCAGGAAAGGAAGAAGTCAAAATATTCCCACTTACAGATGCTATGATTTTACACATAGGAGACCCCAAAGACTCCAACAGAAAACTCTTAGATCTGGTAAACCCATTCAGCAAAGTGGCACAATACAAAATTAACATGCAAAAATCTCTCTATATACTAATGGTAAACACACTGAAGGAAAGAATACCATTCATAACTATCAAAAATACCTTGGAATAAATCTAACCCAGGAATTGAAAGACTTCTATGAAACTTTAAAACACTGAAGAAAGAAATTGAAGACAAAAAGAGATGGGAGCATGCTCATGGATTGGCAGAATTAATATTATAAACTATA
>PVHP010027292.1:0-23973 GCA_004024765.1 Zapus hudsonius | reverse complement strand
TGCAGTCTGTGGTTTCTTCAGTAACAGGGTTTTGCCTCAGGCCTGGGGAAAGCACTCAAGAGCTTTGACAGAATTCTGTCTTGTTGTTGGAATCTCATGAGTCACTTTGGTCAACAGCTCAGTGAGGGAAGGAACCAGTGGTTGGAACCAGGGGTTGTCAGGCTGATCTAATTATTCACAGGCTTAGACTATCTCCCCAACTACTCATGGCCCCTCTCTTTGTTTCTTTATTCATTTGTGGATTACTTATTTATTTACTTTTTGGGAAGAGCTCTGTATGTGTAACTCAGCCTGGCCTAGCTCTCACTAGGTAGCCCAGGCTAGCCTCAAACTCATGGTGATCCTCCTGTCTCAGCTTCCCACTTGCTAGGATTACAGGTGTGAGCCCCCACACCCGGCTTCTGTCGATTATTTTTTTGGTTCTTTTCCTCCGTCAGATCTTAGACTTGGTCTATCCTGTGGCTCCTGAGTATGAACATGGTGGTGCTGTTATGTGGTCTGGCCTTTATAGCACCCTCCAGAGGGCTCTGCTCCCCACAGAGACAGGACAGTCCCTTAAGGCCACAGGGTCACCATCCAACTGCTAGCTTGGGGTGGGGGCTCTACATTCACACTGTCCCATTTTCTCACCCTCAAATCAAAAAGCTTCCTATAGATTTATCAAAAAGTTGACCTGTTAAGATTTTCTTTCTTTTGCAAATGAAATACTTCCTGTTCACTTATTCCTTCACGATGCTTTTTGTTTTCTGATCAAGTAAACAAAACGCCGGGTCCTTTCAGGCAAGATATGCAGATCCTTCTAATCTGTTATGTAAGATGAGTGTTTCCCAAATTCTGTTGCAAGGTGCACTGGTGAGTGTTGGTATAGCAGTTATTATGCTGTATTGTGCGCATGCTATCTCATCGTCAGTGAAGTTGGGAGAAACACTGCCTGCTGTATCTCCCCTTTTTGTTTCTCAGCACATTAGAGATGGGGACATATGTCGTTTAAAGGTACAATTAAACAAAAGATTTTGTTCACAGAAAAAAATATAATTCTTAGCGTCTTTAGTCCCAGCACTTGGGAGGCAAAGATAAGAGGATCACCATGAGTTCAGTACCTCTTTGAGACGACATAATGAATTCCAGGTCAGCCTGAGTGAGACCCTACCTTGAAAAACCAACGTGTGTGTGTGTGTGTGTGTGTGTGTGTGTGTGTGTGTGTGTGTATAGTTCTCACCTCAAAGGAAGTAAGAAATAGTTTATTCTGGAGCCAAATATGAGTGGTCATGGCCAGGAACACATATTTGGGTTTCCTCAAATTCCACCTTTCTAAATTCTAAGTGTGGGAAACATTTCATGAAGTTTTATAGTAATAAGCAAAGTGAGTCATAAATCAAGACAACTTTCAGATACAGTGGTGGACACCTCAGTTAGGAGGGAGACAGCAAAGCAGGGACATCTTTGTTACAGGACTCAGTCTATCAGCCTCATTTGAACGTAGTGGGGCTGCTTTTCAGCAACTTCCATTCACACTCTCCTTTTGGCTAAGCCCAGCATTTGCATATCATTTTCCCCATAGAACGCCCCTCTCCCACACCTATAACCTTCTGAGGGCTGATAGACCACAGTCTAGATGGCATAGGACAAGACCCTGCATGCATTCTGTATCCTCTTTGCCAGTTTTGGTTGGAAGACTTCTGTTATGGGTTGCAGTTCGGTCTGGAGGTGTGAGGGTTCACGGACTTCTGGCAGTATAAAACCTCAAGCTCTGTCGAAGGATTCCCAAGGATCCGCTCTTCAGACTGTGGTTCCATGGATTCCTTGGGGAGTTGCAGCACACATCAACTCCCTGTCCGTCCACAGAACTGTGTGGACAGAGTCTTGGGATAGCGGTGAGCCAATGAGAGTAATGACTCTCGGGAGGCAATTGCAGTGAACAGCTCATTTATTATGCAGGAAAAGGTTGTTTTTATACAAGAAAAATCAGAGGCAGGGGCATTAAGCGGCAAGGGGATTGGTAGGGGCAGGGTAGTCTGTGGATGTTTCATGAAGGGATTGGCAGGGGCCAGTAACCTGTGGATACCTGGTTTGCATAGGTAAGTTGAGGTGAGTCTCTCAGCTCCAGGTGGTGGGAATTAAGTGTTTTTAGGCATGTAATGGATGGCAGTGGCTGCAGAGGAGCTGTGACCTTTGAACGTTTTTTATTGCTGGGCTAGTTAGCTGAGGCATGTGAGCTCCAGTAAACTCAGGCCTTAAGGTGCTTGGGCTTATCAGGGTTTGTTGAGGCCTACCAGGGGCTGGAGTTTTTAGGATAAAGGAAGGAGACTTCGGTGGCCAAACTCCTGCCAGTCTCAGATAAGAGTGAAATTATCGGGGTTTCAGGCCAGCCTCAACTTTCCTTTAACCCTATGCTCTTGGTGCCTCTCAGCAGGGTCCCACACAGACCACAACTAAGTACTACACTTTCAGTATTTTCAGGGTCCTCCTCTTCACCCCAGGACCATCGTAGCAGCCAACCTGAGGTAGATAAGTTTTTTAAAAATATTTTTATTTGCAAAGAGAGAAAAAGGTCGGGGGGATGGGCATGCCAGGGCCTTTTGCCGCTGCAAATGAACCCCAGATGTAGGTGCCACCTTGAGCCTTTGGCTTTACGTGGGTACTGGGGAATCGTAGCAAGCAAGTGTCTTTAACCACTGAGCCATCTCTCCAGTCCTCTGTAAAGTTTTCATATGCATGAAGAAGTCGGCTCTCTGAAACAAAAATTGTATTCATACATCATTCAGCACTTACACAGCCATCCAGCTCCATCCCACGCCTCTGTGACTCACTTTTTTTAAGTACTTCTTTTTTAAAAAGTGTCTCATGCACATAGATAATTAGAGAGAGGGGGAAAAACAAGTAAAAATAAATCGTGTTGTTTAATTTAAAAACTCAAATGGATCTTAAGTACCAAATACATATGTTTCTCACTTTCTTGGATTACCAAGAACTCACCGTCTTTTCTTCTGACATGGGTCCAAGCATGTGAGTTAGCATTTTGTTTTTTGCCATGGAGCTAATGACACGGGGACAGCCTGTCAAAATAGAGGTGATACTGTGTTCAATTCTCCCAAATTACTCAATATAAATAAAGCCCGGAAAAGCCTACTGTAGGCCATCTGCTGCAGGTTAACATCCCCTTGTTTGTCTTTTTTCCAGAGTAATCATGTTGCCCTGTTGGACAATAATGTCCCAATTTATGTGCCTCTCTCTCAGGATTGTGGTCCAGGGACTTAAAGTCATTCATTATTTCTGAGTGCGTTTACTGATTGTGTGATATCAACGTTAGCATCGGGAACCTGCGATCACCTATTATTTCATCATTAAATTTAATGCATGAGACGTGTGATTTTTATAGCTGGCCATTCCTATGTTAATTGAATGTCATGCAAACTGATCATTCAGTTGGGTGGCGCGCCTTTAAGCAGGCGTTTGAAATTTAAAAATGTGCAGTGTGGTTGAGCTGGGTTCTGAGTGCTGAGAGGAGGTGTGTTCAGTGCCTCCAGAGAATGGCTGCGTTTGGAAAACCAGTCCCAATGGCAGAAGCATGGTGACTGTCTGCCTGGGGCTCAGGGCACGTTTACCTGCAGGCACGATCAGGCTACTGGTGCATTCTGCCGGGAGAGGCAAGCGCAGAGGACAAGCGCAGACAAAATGTTCCTGTTGCAGGTAAGAGCTTGGGAACAGTTCCTTTAAGAAAATTAGCATTCAGATCATAAAAAGCGGTTGAGTTACAATGCTGTCTAGGTGGGGCTACAGAGAGGAAATTTGTTTGAAAGTTACACCTATAATTGCTGTTACCTTTTTAAATGTATTTTTATATACTTGTGAGGAGCGAGGAAATAAAAAACAGTGCTCAGAGCTTCTTGCTGCTTGCTGCAAATGAACTCCAGACACATGAGACACTCTGAGCTGCTGGCTTTATGTGAGTCCTGGGGAATTGAACCTGGGCCTGTCTAGGCCAGGCAGGCTTTGCAAGCGAGGATCCTTAACCACGGAGCCATCTCCCTGGTCTGTTCTTTTATTGATGCGTTGTGTACGCAGGTGTGTACACGTGGAGGCCAGAGGACAACTTTGGGTGTGCTTCCTCAGGAATTCATGCCAATCTTTTTTGAGACGCAGTCTTTTCTTGGCCTGGAGTTCTCCAAGTAGGCTAGCCTGGCTGGCTAGTGAGCACTGGGGATTCACCTGTCTCCATCTCCCCAGAGTTGGGCTCAGAAGCAGGAGCCACCATGCCCAGGCTTTACTTACATGGGTTCTAGGGAAGGAACTCAGCTCCTCATGTTTGTGAACCTCCTGAAACTTCAGTAACCCTTTTCTCTTGAACATGGAGAAGTCAACTTGTGGTGTTGTTATTGTTTTTATTCCCCCAAGTTGTTTCTCCTCCTTGTCTACCCTAACCAGGTGTTTCCAAGGTGGCCGAGAGATGGATGGCCAGTCAGGTGAGATCTTCCTGGTGCTCATTTGGTCCTCTGGCTTAATTCGAGATGATGTCTGGATGGGCTGCCAGTGTTGCTTGATGTCATTGGCTGTTCCAATGAACTAGATTATCACCTGCACCTGTCCAGGCATTCGTCCATCATGGCTCTAGGCAGAGTCTCTCTCTGCCTTCTACAGCAGCTGTACATAAGCATGGGGAGGGGGCTGGAGAGTTCCATACCTACGTGGTTTCAGGATTTGGTGGTAGGTGTGAGGTTGTTTTTAATTATATATATATATATTTTTCCCATGTGGCAGTACAAGTCTCTGACATTACAAATGTAAGACTCCCATTCAAGTGTGAGAGTTTTCTCACATACACGTGTGAGAAACACTTTGGAAAACAAAACAGGCTTTAGTGGTAGGTTGTGCCTGTACTTGTGAGTGGAACATCTCGTGTTCCTTCAAAGTTATGCTATAAGCGGGTTACAATGGCAAAGTTTCGCTAAAACAAGCATTTGACTCTATTTAACAATATAAAGAAGAAAAGGAACTCACTGAAGTCAGGGGGAAAAAGGCAGGAGGGTATATTTTGTATTTTCTAAAGGTTTTAGTTTATATCCCCACACAGAGCTTACCAGCAGGAAATGTGCAATAACGTGGAATTCCCTTCTGCTGGAGTGAGAGTGTGTGTGTGTGTGTGTGTGTGTGTGTGTGTGTGTGTCCCTTTCGCAGGTTGATTCTGGGTAAATGAGGCTCTAATGACCTTGACCAAGGTGCTCTTGGTTAATTCATTCCAGATTGAAAGGAAATAAAGTTCCTGTTTTCAGTTCTCTCTCTCTCTCTCTCTCTGTTTGAGGTAGGGTCTCACTGTAGCCCAGGCTAACCTGGAATTCACTATATAGTCTCAGGCTGGCCTCGAATTTATGGCGATCCTTTTACCTCTGCCTCCTGAGTGCTGGGATTAAAGTGGTGTGCCACCACGCTCAGCTCTAAAAGGAAATTTTTGAAGGGGGGGGGGCAATGAACAACACCATAGTTTCCTTTATCCATTTATTCGTGCTTACAGTTTTAACTATGGAGCGTTTACCTTTGTAAACATCCTTAGTTATTGAAGTATTGTGTTTCCAAAGTTGGGTGAATCTAATGAAAAAAAGCAGGCTATCTTTATTCACTGCCAGATTTCACAAGCCTCAAGTGTTCCATTTTGATATAGAGAGATATATAGCAGGATTTACTCAGCATATTCTCTCTATTTATAAAGGTGTCAACAGTGAAAGCAGACACATTTATACAGGTCAGACCTATAAAAGTACCAAGCAAATAGTGACACCAAACTTATGGAATGTGTGCAACCCTGCCTGCACTATTGTTTGACCTTGTAAAGAACAGGAGGTTAGTGAGTGGTATTGGTTCTTTCCTCTTCTAGCTTTTCAGTACAATTCCGACAGACATCAGATGTGTCTGAAAGCCAAAGGAAATTCTATTTATGTTTATAATTGTTAAAGAATCAGCCTCAAGTTATCACACTTCATTTTTTTCCCCATGAATTGCAATGATAACACATTGAAATTTATATTTTCATTATTCATCTTTTGACATTATTTATTGGAGGATCATGAGATTACGAATTAAAAATAAGATCGGAAAGAAGGAAAAACACATCAGAACTGAGATAGTCATTGCTTATCAAATAGAATAAGAGAAAAGTGATAGTCTCAAAAATCTGATTGATACTGGGCTGAAGGATCTTTCTTTGACCAGGATGGAGGTCATGGTTTTACGGATCATCCAAACATCTGCAAAGAGATTTTTTAAAAAAATACTAATTTTCTTGTTGACATGTATGCCTGCCAGTATTTAATGTGGCTATACATTGGGCAAATTATGATGAATTGAGTTTATTTTTCCGGAATGGCGTGGTTTTTATGAAGCACTCACAGTTATTCATCTCCATAGATTTCGACTTCCATTTTGCACCAAGAATAGAAAGATTAGTGAGTCAATTCCCTCTTTTATTTTCCCAAGGCTTGAATGCAAATATGATTTCTATTTTAGAAAGAGATGTAGAGAGAGGGGAGGAGAAAGTGAAGGAGGTGGTAAAAATGCCCAGAAGTGGATGAATTCTTCCCAGATATCCTAAGTCCCCTCCAATTCCAGTCCATTGCCAGTTTTCCCAATGACATTTTCGCTGTTTGCCAGTGGAGAGAATGGGCACCCCGTGCTTGTGGCGCAGGGCCTTGAGGCTGGTTCATTCCTCATTCTGTTCTCCATCGGGCACCCCTCTGGCTCTCCCCATGGCACCTGCTCAAGTTGAAACCTCTGCTCCATGCCCTTTCACACTGTACCAAGTCAAACTTAGCTTTTGCCCTCTTGCCTTTCATGGACTAATAAATGAGAAAACATGCTGAGTGCTGAGAACCCCGTCTAGCCTGCAGGGAGTACCACGTGCTTGTAATTAGGAGTTGTATTTGTAGAACAAGAGTGATTGCATTGGTGTTCCTCGAGCTTTCCTACGAGTGGTCAGAGCCCCCTAGACGGTCTCTGAGATCGTCTCCAAGCAAGTACCCAACCACGAGGAGCTTCCAAGGGGACTGCAAATGTTTTCCCTAGGGAATCACTGATCAATCCCCTTGCCCCAGAAACTGCTGCTTTAATTCCCCCAAAGTCTCTTTGACCAAAGATTCTAGTATTATTTTTCAACGAATGATTTGGAAATTCTTGAAACATTGATTGGATTGATTCTTAATTAACACACAGGTTTTATCGATTTATTTCTTTAAATATTTTTATTTATTTATTTGCAAGCAGAGTAAGAGAGAAGGTATACAGGGATAACAGGAGCTCCAGCTGCTACAAATAAACTCCAGATGCATGCACCACTGTGTACATCTGGCTTTACATGGGTACTGGGGAGTCGAACCCAGGCCGTTAAGCTTTTCAGGGAGGTGCCTTAACCATGGATCCATCTCAACAGCCCCTGTTGATTTATTTTTGATGAGGTGTGGGCAGGACCAGGCTCCCTGAAGAATTGCTGAGACAGGCCTCAGGAAAGAAAATATCAGGAATGTTAATGGCCATCAAGTGTTTATGTAATATCCATGGTGGGTGGATGGGGGGGACTTTTGGCCAACTGTAACACCCACTGTGACCTGGGAGGCCAACCCTTGGGTGATTTGTATTTTGTTTCATTAAATGGTGGGGAGGGTCATGTGATGGGTGTGTACTCTGAGCATCATATGTGTGCACATTTATTTATGTGCACTAAGTAGTGGGGAAAGTTGGCCTCCATCATGAATGACGAATGGTCTTTCAAAACTAGCTAGGTGTTAGAGGTCACAGGATTAACTGTGTTGTAGTCAGCCACACTCTGCTGGGATGAATCTTCAAACCAGGCACAATTTGGGGGAGGAAGGTATTTATTGAAACTACAGATTAAGGGAAAGTTCCATAACAGCGAAAGAGGCTGGCCCTCTTTCACAGGTCCAAACAGAGAGAAACCCATCACCTACACCACACACACCAGAACAGGGAACAGGCAGGAGGGCAAGGAGAGAATCTCTTCCCCTTTATATAGCATTAGGATGGGGTCTTATAACCCTTCCCCAGACTTCCTGAGTCTCTGGAATTTCCTTCCTGCATGGCCCACACAGGAAAGGATGTTTACTTCCAGCTTCTTTGAGCTTCTTTACATCCTGCCCCTTGCTGAGAGGCTGCCTTCCTGTAAACATCCTCAGAGACCCACCCAAGATAGTTAAAAAGATCAAGTTGACAACAAAACCTAACCATCGCAAACTGTGAAGATAGACACCAGCTGCCTCCTCCTCCCCTTCTCCCTCTTCCTCCTCTCTCTCCATCCTTCCTTCTTTCTCTGTCTCCTCTTTTTTTCTTCCTCTTCTATTTCCTTCTCCTCTCCTTCATCTCTTCCTCCTCTTTCTCTTTATCCTGCCCTTTCCTTTCCCTCTTCCTCCTTCTCTTCCTCATCTTTGTTTTTTCTACTGTTTCTCAGGATTTTCTTATGAACACTTCTAAACTTACAGAAAAGTTGAAAGAAATTACAGGAAAAACCCTTTCACTCTAGAGTCTATTTTAACAGTAATCATACCAAATGCATCTTTCATATACTAAATAATTATGCTCCAAGCCCTGTGATAAAATCCTTTTTCCTATTTTTTTTCTCATTTAATCCTCTTAATCACTTTATGGCTAGATATACTTATCTCCATTTTACGGAGAAGGAAATCAAGGCTGAAAGAGATTAAATTGCTTACTCAGAGTACTTTCAGCTTCTAGTTGACAAAATGTAATTTAAACCCAGGTCTGTTAGCACTAAATTCTAAACATGTAACTGTACACCCTACTGTCAAACCATCCCACACTGCTGGTGGTGAAGCCTTCACAAACTCACTCTTCCATTTTCACAGAGTCAAAATCTTCAATGCCCACCATCAAATATTGTCTTTTTGGATCTTTACATCCCTGGGTTTCTCTTTTCCCCCCCACCTGTGAATTGAGTGTGTTGTTGATTTCAAAGCTTCTTGTGGATCTGAGCTCATGTATAGACAAACACCACCACCAGTGAAGAGGTGATCATTATATCATTTATCGTGAAACAAGTGTGGGCCACCTACACTTTATGAGAAGTAAATTATTATGCTAATAATAATGGATATTATTCTAATAGATGTCCCTTGTGCCTCCTCCGAGCAATGGGCAGATATTCCCCAAGCATTAAGGCACAGGAGGTTTTTATGACCCTTCCGTTGGCTTTCTTTCAACCTTCCTGTTCTCTCTCTCTCTCTCTCTCTCTCTCTCTCTCTCTCTCTCTCTCTCTCTCTGTGTGTGTGTGTGTGTGTGTGTGTGTGTGTGTTTTTGAGGTAGGGTCTTGCTTGAGCTCAGGCTTACCTGGAATTCACTATGTAGTCCCAGGCTGGCCTCAAACTCAAAGATATCCTCCTATCTCTGCCTCCCAGTGCTGGGATTAAAGGCATGCACCACCATGCCCAGCTATTTTCTGCTTTTGATAGGGAAGGGAGGTGGGCTCAAGGCAGAACTGTTTAGAGGGTACATTGGAGTTTCTAATCAGAAACCTCATAGCACACCTTCAGTTTCCTTTTCTTCATAGGCACTCAGGAGATAGAATGCACTGGAAGCCTTCTTAGCTCACTGTGGTTGTCACTGGCTTAGTGGGCTCGCCTGAGGACTGTGGAGCAGGCGGGGAGGGAAGGCAGAGGCCTGGCTCCTGGTCATGTTGCTCAAAGTCTGGCATCTATTTCAGGTGTAGAAGGATCTCAGGATAAAGAGGAGAGAAATTCATTAGGTGGAGGTGTTTTTTCCTTCCTTCATCTCTCATGAAGCCCCGCTGAGGCTAGAACACCCAGGATTTCAGATCCTTGGATTCATAGGTTGTTCAGTAGAACCCAGACTTTTTGAGTTTATTACTTAAAACATCATTGTCACTCTTGAACCCAAGCGCCGAAGATCCAAGAGCCTCAGTACCAGCATTTTTTCACTCTGTCACTGCAATTCTGTTTCTTCTTTTCTTCTCTCTCTCTCTCTCTCTCTTCCTCTCTCTCTCTCCCTGTAACTCTCTCCATCTTTTGCAGAGGAAATGATGGAAGCTTAGAACCCCATCATGGGAGGCAAGCTTTCTACCACTGTGCCAGATCCTTAACAATACCCCTAATACCCCTAACCTCACATGATCACGTTTTAATTGCTAAATAAATATAGCATGATCATTTTAAAGTATACAATAAAATACTAGTGTTATACAACCACAGGGTGATCTCTTAGTCCTGAAACTTTCCACATCCATGAACAGGGTCCCTGCAGAGAACCCCCACGGCGGCCATAACCTTCCTCCCTAGCCCAGCAACCATTCTTACAATTTCCTTCTCCCGCATTTTCTGGTTCTATATTTTTCCTATAAATGCAACCACATATTAAGTGGCCTTATGTATCTGGCTTCATTTGCTAAATATAACATTCTCTAGAAAAAAATTATTATTTGAAATCATCAGATGTTTTATATTCTCCCTCCTTCACACCTCCATTTTCCTCTTCCTCCTTCCCTCTTTCTCTCTTTGTCTTCCACTCCCCTCAGATCAGTAGTAGTATTGATTTTTCATGTGTCTGGCTGTGGTGTGTATACGTGTGCACATCAATGTTCATATGTGCAGGGGGTACACGTGTGTAGGCATGCGTGTATAATATGTGCACATGTGTGTGGAGTCCAGAGGTTGACATAAGGTGATGTCTTCTTTAATAGCTCTCTACCTTACTTATTAAAAGAAATTCATTATCTATTTGCAAGCAGAGAGAGAGAGAGAGAGAGAGAGAGAGAGAGAGAGAGAGAGAGAGAGAGAATGAGCACACCAGAGCCTCCTGCCACTGTAAACAAACTCCAGATGCATGTGCCACTTTTGAGATCGGGCTTTACCTGTGTGCTAGGGAATCTAATCCAGGCTGTCAGGCTTTGCAAGCAAGCACCTTTAACCAGAAGAAGATAATATCTAAAAGTGACAAAAAAAATCTTAGAAACAGAAGTCAGATAAGGAGTGGCCATGTGCCTGTGCATACTTGTAAACCCTTTTGAATTTTCTGCCCAGCTGGAAATTCATTTGGTGTTAACTAGACATGTGAATTCCAAACTTATCCATTTAAAAATTACTTTCAGCTATTAAAATAGCTGGCATCCAGGACACCAAGGTATTCCTTTGTGAATGGCTAGAGGCAGGTGTGAAGGAGAAGGGGGGGCAAGGCTAGGGCATCTAGTCGGGTGCCTCCTGACCTGCTGAGCAGTACCAAGTGGACTACTCATGTTCCCCACCCCAGAATCCTCAGCGACTGGACTTTTCCTGTCACTTGACTTCCTTCCCCTCAGGACCCAGCTGTGTTGGATGAGCCCTGAGAGAAGACATCCCGAGTGATCTCCCTGTACTTCCCTGGAGGATATTCAGAGGTTTTTCTCCCCACTCCTATGACACATGCCACAGCATTCTGATGTGTCTCTGGCAGTACAGAGCTGAAGAAAGAACATTTCAGCCCTTCCTTAAAGCAGGAAAGATGTGAGCGTATATGACAAAATCAATTGCACACCCCAGGAGCACTCTCTCCCTGTATCTCCGAGTTATCTACCAACATCAGCGACCTCCTTGGTCTGCGTTCTCTGTATCTGTAATTATATTCATTTGTATGGATGCCCAGGGAGTTCCACTGACTGGCCCCTTCAGTAGTTAACTGCAAACAAGAGCCTGCTAGATAGAATTACAGCATTATTTGGGGTCTTGTAACATTTCACGGGACCAATCTTAAGTTTATACACTATTTGGATTTTTTTAAAAATTGCTTTACTTGCAGCTTACAAAAATAAAGCTACGCTAACAATTCTTATATCTACTAACCATTTTTTCCCTTAGCATTTTTCAAATGTATCCCTGAAAGGACACACACACACACACACACACACACACACACACACACACAGCAATTATGATATAGGAGAAATACACGAATCCATCCAACTTAAGTAAAAATGACAAGTAGATTAACTCCTGAAAAGCATTTTCTTGTCCCATTTTTTTTTCCACCACTTCAGCATTCTTTGGTTAAGTATCTTCCACTGGCTGCATAATTAGGCAGATGAATTAGTACCTGCCCTATGGTTATAAGAAGTTCTGTACTCAGTGTGGACTTGTAGGCTATATAGACCACTTAAAAAGAAACAGGCTTGGGGGGGGGGAGTCCAGTGGCTGGCCCCCAAGAGGTTTTCACAAATGAAAACAATGAGAACCAGCACAACTCCTGCATCTTTGCACCAGAGCTGGGTGGGTGCGTGGCACCCGGCTGGGGATCTGTCTGGATGGCCTTTATTTATGATGAGAAACAGGCTGAAGGACAGCTGTTGAAAACTCTCAGAAGCCCGAGTTGTGTAGTTGAAATATTCTGTCAAATTAAAGAAAATCAACTTACACTCCAGCAGGGCAAATCTTCCAAACAACTGGCAGGAAATCTCTGTCTCATCAGGCAGGCAGCCTGCTTACAACTGACATTCATTTGGTTTGTAAATCATACTGGTAGGAAAGAAAAATTGGGGGGTAGGCAAACAGACTGTCTGTGTCTCTGGATAAGTATTTGCGAAACATTTCGACTTGTTTCAACAAAGGTGTGAAGGTCACACACAGCTCTTCCTTGCTGCCCTCATGTGCTCTAACCTCAAGCAAATTCCATCTCGCAAGTCCCCTCAGTTTCAGCCTTGTGTTTAATTTGCTTAATAATTTCAGGAGCATTTAATATCCCTTGCATGTCATCCTCCAAAGTACCTCGGTAATAGTATTATTAAAGTCGCTGCATCGTGAGACATAAATTGAGTCCTCTCGGTCTTCCAGAATGGCTACCAAACATTGTTTCATACACACTCAAGGTCAGGGGGCACAGGCAGAAGTACACACGAAGCAGTTTGAAGATGGTGACAGACTGCTTTTCAGAGGAGCTTTCCTGCTGGATGGGCCCCGGGTAGGTGTCTAATATAGTCATATATTTGTAATTGGATTTTAATTGCAATCCGACTTTGTGTATGTGGTGTTTTGGCTCGCTTCTACCAGAAGGATGGCACTCCAAAGGACATTATACAATCCCTCTCTCAGGGACATTTGTTCTCTGCCAAAAATAAATGTATTGGAAGAATGAATCGCATGCAGCGTTGTCTGCCTTAGTTTATTAACTTAACACCAAAGTGGCTTTAGTTCTCGCTTGCTTTGAGGCTCGCCCCGGCCACACTGGGTGGTGGCAAGAGAAGACAGGCTGTGTGATGTGGAGTTCTCCTCCAGACCTGGTGTCTCACGACAAGATCCTCTGTGGCTTTAAATCCTATTTCTGTCATCTGTGAAATGGGAGAGCCAGGGATCGATGTGTAGGGTAGAGTGTGTGATTAAGTAGAATAAGACATCTGTAAAGGGTCGGGTATCTAGGGTGGGCGATGAGATTATCAGCTCCTTATAACTCTTTGATTATTGCTCACTTTCACGGTCCCCATATACTTAGAAAGAGATATAGCTTAATTGATAGAGTGCTTGCCTAGCATGCTGGAAGCCCTGGATTTGATCCCCAGCACCCCATAAACCCGGGTGTAGTGATTCGTGGCTGTAATCTCAGCACTAGGCAGGAGCATTAGAAGTCCAAGGTCATCTTTGGTTCAAGCTAGCTTAGGCTATGTGAGAACCTGACTTACGGAAAAAAATAAAATAAAACAGAGAAGGTGGAGACAATGGCCATGAAAGAGTCCATGGAAGGAACAAGTTCTAGAATTATCTAATACAAGGTGATTGTAATGGGTAATAATTTCTCGTGAACTTACACACTGCTGAGAGTTGGTTTTGATGACCTACCCTCCACAACAGGATTATGTGTGAGATGATGAATATGCTAATTAGCTTGTTTAATCATCTCTCATATCAGAGTATCCCCTTCTCTCTGGAAATGGATGCATTTGTTAGGTATCAGTGAAACTTAAAGCTGGACAATATGTTGAAGAGTCTGCTGTTGAGGAGAAGACAGATTTCTGGGTGTGGCTGTTGATTGCAGGTCACTGGTGTTAGCCAAGGTTCATTGCTTATGGCCTCAGAAGAGGTGCTTTCTGAGCAAGTGACCAGGAGTCTTTCCCGCACTGATGACAAGGCGGCCCAACTAGAATTTAATGGAACCTGAGATTTCAGAAGAATCCCCTCATTAATCCTGTGTCAATTGGCGCTATCACCTGGCTTCCGGATGTGAAATTGGGCTTCTCTGGACGTCACACCACAGCTCCGTGGCTGTTCCGATATTGTTCACAGTCACAGTGACAAGGTTTCGCTGCTTCTGCCTCATTTGTTTTTCAAGATGTGCTCATAGAAATCTGCTAACGGGGCATTGATGAAAATTTGGAATTTTAGGATTCTCCCTACTGGCAGTTCTGATTCAAAACTGGGAGTATAGGAAGAGTAGTGACAACAATATTTGCTAAATAAGAGCTCAAAACCGTCGTCAGGTTGGAACAACCTCCTAGAAAAATATATAATTGACATAGTATAATAATGTTACTTTTCTCAATAATGTCTTTTCAAAAAGGATCCAATCATATCATAAGACATTCCTAAGGAGCACGGGGGCAGGGGGATTGCATTCTTGGGTTCAATCCCCAGAACCCACATAAAAGGAGGGTGTAGTGTTCCATGTCTAATTCAACCCTAGTTTGAGAGGCAGAGACTGGAGGATCCCTGGGGAATGCTAGCTGCCTAGTCCAACCGAATCAGTGAACTCCAGGCTCAGTGAGAAAACCTATCTCAGAAAAATAGGTTGAAAGTGACTGAGGAAGACACCTGCCCTTGACCTCTGACCTCCACATGTGCAATGCACCTGTATACACACACACGTGCCCACATACGTACAAATATGCGTAAGCACATACACATACCACCCACATACAGACACGTGCAAGAATCATTTTAGAAAGATATTCACGGGGATCGAACGGTCACGATGATTTGATGTGATTGGTTTGAATTGAAATAAGCATGAATTCAGCAAAATGAGATCATCTATCTGTGTCCATGTGTTTGAACACCATCGTTGCCTTCCTGTTAAAATTGTGACATAGACAGACTGACTCTGTAATCTAACAATACGAGCTAGAACCTAATGGTGCAGCCGACGAACGGTCCTGACAAGCCTGCATTCTGTAATATGATAATACCCCATTACCTGAAATACCAAGGGTGATTAATATCAAAACTCCCTCCATCTGCCTCAGTACGTATAAGAGGATTTAGCATCAGGGTTGGAAGCATCTTCCTCCCTCTTTTCCTCATAAGATGTGCTTTTTCTGGCAACAATGTGATAATTGGCCTTTGATATGAATATTAATGTTATAAGATGTAAAATATGACATTTAATGGGTGAAAAGAGGCAATCTTACATTTTAGAGCCATTTTTCAATACTACAATAATAAGAAAGGTCGTTGATGATAAAAGTTTTTTAATTAAAAAAAATTTTTATTCGCACTCCCAAGAAAACACACACCTTTTGTGTGCGGCGTGTATGTGTGTATATAGAAATCTTTGTATGTGTGTGAGTTCACGGGTGTGTGCTGGTACATGCACATGTGTGTGTGAGAGAGAGAGGGGTGGAGGGAGAGAGAGCAGAGGCCAGAGGATAGCCCAGGTGTCATCCTCAGGAATCCCACCCACCTGCTTTGAGGTGGGGTCTCTCACTGTCCTGGAGTTCACTATTCCATAGACTGGCCAGCCAGTGAGCCCAGGAATCCTCCTGTCTCGCTACCCTAGTGCTGGGATTACAAGTGTGTGTCACCATGGGTTCTGTGAGCTGACTCAGATCCTTATGTTTGCAAGGCAACTCTTTTCCTGACAGCTACCTGCCCAGCCCTATTTTTGTCTTTTCTCTTTCTGTAGGGTAGATGGGGATGGGTTGTATAAAGAAAATGACGATGCCTGCCTTTGATTTCAGGGTGTAAAAATACCCCGAAGACTATAACGGGATAAAGGGCTTCCAGGAATAGCCATGTGAGTGAGAATGAAAGGTTAATGATTCTCTGGTGAGATAGTGTCTTCTTAACAGATGGGGAAACTGAGGCCAGAGGGCCCCTGACACAGACAGTTACAAGACGTTCTGACAAGAGATCCTGGCTAGGATCATTGCTCCCAGGCAGGTTTTGAAGGGTGAAGGAATTAGGGAAAAGTTTGAATGAGTTAGAAAACTTTATTTTTAAAGAAAGCTTAGAAAGTTGGCTGAATAAATACAGACAAGGCATTGCTTTGAAAGAATTACCTGTGTCAGAAACAATAAAGCTATTCTTCTCCAGAGATTATCAACTAAACATCCAGGTTCAGGTTCAGGCTTCTGTGGCCTGGGGTCTTTCTGTGCTTTCTCAGGAGAGGCTGGGGTCTGTGAGGCTGGCTTCACACTCCTCTCCACTTGAGTCGGCATCAAATACAGCCTCTGCCTCCCCTGCTGCCTCTGATGGCATCCATTTTGTTCCTGCCTGGAGGTAGACTGCAGTCAGGATCCAAATATATAGGAAACAAAACCAAGCAGCATGAATTATTATAAGCTGTACCCACTAGAATATAAAAATAGTATTTTCCCAGTCTGGCATTATCACTGTGCCCTGATAAGGGAATGGCTTAAAGGAAGGGCACCAATACCTGAATGGCAGGGGTGGCCGACTGCATAATGGGCTGAGAGGTGGGAGGCTGGCCCTGGGGAGCAGCCAGGGACATCTTCTCTGAAAGGAAGCTGGGAGCTTGTGGGCAAGGAGCCCTCCCACTGGCCTCCAGTGGCTGTTTGCCTGGACTTCCTGAAGGCTGAGGCCTGATAAGAATTTAATATAGTAGAATAATCTGAGGTTTGTAGGGTTGGGAAGCAGCCCGGAGTGGGTTGGTCCTGTGTTTACATCAGCATTTTACCTGCTTGGTAAGGTCTGTCCTGAGGCTGCAGAGCAGGGGCGATGACCCCCCGCCACCACCACCACTGGTCCCTCTCCAGTCACTGGGGTGGAAGGATATCACGGGCCAGATGTTGCCTGGAAATCGAGCTTAGGTCTGGGCTGTCACAGTGCTTCTGGAAGCTTCCTGTAGAGGTGGGGTGGAGTGATTCAAAACCTTAACACCCATATTGTGTCTGAGGCCAGTTATAGCTGAACAACGTCTGGGGGACAGGGAAGCCTGGGCATTGATGTTTTTGAAGACTACTTAATGTCCTATAAATACAGATCTCCAACCAATTGACCAGAGCATTCTGCACATAGTTTTATTTCTTTGAGGGATTAAGTGGAATGGGTTGTTTTAGGCCACAGGAAATTCTTTTGGTGAAGTTTACAGGCTCTCTAACATGAGAAAACACCAGGTTTACTTTAGTGCAGGGGAAAGAACAGGAACGGGGACAAGATGGTATCTTCTGTCTTTATTTCCAGTGGCATATTCGTCCTCCGTAGCTGCTCTGGTTTGCTATCTTCGCCTGTGAGTCAATAAAAGCTCTGTTTCCCCCCCCCAACCCCCACATACATGGGCAGTTAACTCAGCCCCTAGTGTGTTAAGGCAATAAAAAAAATCTCACTAGTATTTAGGGCGCACCTTCTCCTCCCACCCCCACCCTGAGTCCAGGGCAGAGCCAAGACGAAGAGTGAAGCCCCAGGAAAGAAGTTACTCGATTAAAATCCCAGCCTCCTGACCTCTAATCATGAGGTCCTGGCCCTGGGAAATAGCTCTTTAATGGGCTTTAGGCGATAAAGAAACAAGGTTGAAATTGAGGTTACATTAAAGCCTAATTTTCTTATGAGGAAAAATGGGCAAATGAATATGAAAGTGATGTACCTTTGTAATAATATAGCTTCTTGCCTGGGCCCAAAGTTCCTTAGCCTTTGTCTCAATTTTCTGAGTACAGCATATGCCTGAAGCAGCCCGGAATATATTTTCCTCAGTAATGCAAGGGCAAGAAGCCTTGTCTGAGGTGTGGGGACAGAGAGGAATGATGTCTGGCACTCCACGTGGGGATAGGCATCTTTGCCTGTTAGCTATACACCTGGCGTGGTGGGGAGAAGGTTGTTTTTATTCTGGATAACAGAGGAGCATTCTAGATGCCTGGCCCCAAGATTTGTCCCTTATTAGCTGTTGAAGCTGAGTAAAGAAACAAGCTGGCCAGCTCTCATAACTTCACTGCTTTCATCTGACAAAGGGAATTCTTCTGTTAGGATATTTATGAGAGTATATCTTGGAAAGGACCTTCTGCCTTCTAGAGCCACAAAATCCATGGACCCTTCGATAGATCCCTTCACTGCCATGAATTGTGGATTACTTTTTTTTCACTTTTATTGATAGCTTCCATAATTATAGACCATAAACCATTATGATTCCCTCCCCACCCTCAGCCATATCTCTTCCCCCTCTCAACTAGTCTCTGTTTTGTTTTGGTGTCATCATCTTTTCCTCCCATGATGTGTAGGTATTTTCAGGCGCTGTGAAGTCATGACTATCAAGGCCATTTTATGTCTGGAAGTTTGCATTGTGAGCAGCCCTCCCCTTCCTTTGGCTCTTACAATCTTTCTGCCGCCTCTTCTGTGGCTTCCTTGTTGTATCCATATGTGTGCGTGCGTGTGTGCGCGTGTGTGTGTGTGTGTGTGTGTGTGTGTGTGTGTGTGTGTGTGTGCAGGTGCATGTACCTGTGAGACCAGAGAACAATTTTAAATGTCATCCTAGAAAGTACTCTTGCCTTCTTTGAGGCAGGGTCTCTCATTAGCCTGGATCTCACCAATTAGTCTAGACTAGCTATCCACTGAGCCCCAGGGACCTACCTGTCCCCATGTTCCTAGTGCTCCATCATGCCTGGCATTTGACATGGGTTCTTGGGATCAAACTCAGGTCTTCATGCTTATGAGGCAAGAACTCTACCAACTGAGCTCTCCCCAGGCCCTGGTTTCCTCATTTTTCAAAAGGAGTTTGGAGTGAGACCCATCCTACCTCCATGGTCTAATTGTAGGGAAAGACAGCAGATGTGTAGTCTTCCAGAACTGTATTTCTTCAAATGCTTCTCCTAGCTCCCAGCCTCTCCCAAAGTGGAGGAGAGCCCTCACCATTGCCCATGGGGAAATGTGGGAGACAGAACAGGCAAGAAGGAACGACATGGAATCCTGTCTTCCCAACAACAGCCATAGTCCTGCTTAAGAAAGACACAAGTTCTCCAAGTACACAGAAGTGCTGAGATGCCAACCGGAAGCACTGTTCACTCGCTTGCAAACAGCAAGAGAAGGATCCAGAAATATCAAGTGAATATTTTCCCTCTAACACACAGTTCTTATTTCCCTGGTGTTTTTCAGCGGTATTAGCCTTCTGCTTATATTGTCCCGGACTTCCCACACACTAGATGACATTTTGGCATTATCACTTTTAATGCTGCAATCATTATTTTATAACCTACAGTATGGATATGGGTTCTTATTATAACTTCTACTTGGGTCTTTTTATAAGAAGTCATTTTTTTTCCCCTTCTGGCAACTACATTGCTAAGGGCTTTGAGGATTTCCTTAATGCCGTCACTCAGTGGCCTGATGCTCTTCGATAGCTTCTTCCTGTTCCTCTGAGTTTTGTCACCTGCTCAGGAAGAATGTGGCTCTTCACAAGTGGGGACTGCAGGCAGCCCCAGCCATGCTCGGGTCTCGGTTTGAGGGCATTTCTTCCTGCCCTCAGCATGACAGATTTGAGATTCTGGTGCAGAAAGAAGCTGAAATGAATTGCTGGGATGAGACCCCCAAAGACAAAGAGGCTTGTGAGTGGTAAGGGTTTCCAGGGGCAATTTAATCATTGCTGACTTCAGCCTTTCTAGGTTGCAGAAATTGGTCCTGGAGCTTCGGCAGCTAGGACTGCGAGAAGCTGTGAGAGCCTGAAACAGGTCCCAAAGTCACCTCGTGGTCTTCTTTAATTCCCTTCAGGAAGGAGGCCTGGCTCCCTCAGGAGATGAGGGCACTCTGCACCTCACACAGTCCCAGATCCCCACTGAACTCGTGTGTAGAGAACAGAGCCTCTAAGCCTTAGCTCATCTTATGGATTGATATTAAGAATCAAAGATTATGGTGGGTTTCTTTTTGACAGTACTAACAGGACCCTCATTAAATTCTGATTTTTTAATTACATTTTCCCTAGCAGATAGAAAGTAAGGTTTACATTCATATTAGAAAGGTCGTCTTCCTTCTTTCCTTCCTTTCTCCTTTCCTCTCTCTTTGCTTTCTTTCTTTCTTCCTTTCTTTCTTAGGATTTGTAGCCCCACATTAATCTCAAACTGACTATTTGGTCACGAATGATCTAGAACTTCTGATCTTCCTGTCACCACCTCCCAACTGCTGGGGTTACAGGTAGAACTTGGGGATTGAACCTAGAGCCTTGTGCATGCTAGGCAAGCACTCTACCCACTGAACTACATATCCAGCCCAAATATCCACAGCCCAAAAGATGGATAGGCCTTAAATGAACACACTACAAAATAAGCTAACAAATGAAAACAAAACAGAAACTTGCCCTCCTCCCCTGGAACAATGGTCTTCGTTCAGCCCTGCATGCATATTGCATTTGGACTTGAAAGCTTGAGGCTGGGGCCTGCGTTTGAGGTATGATTGGAGTCAGTGAAGAACATAAATCCTGTGTGTGGTCTAATGGATTTTGACATAGGAATACGGCTGTGTGACCACTATCCATACTAACCACAGGACACTTGGCATCTGTAATTTCCCCCATGAGTCTAATCAGCAGCCAGAGCTGAGGACCAAAGCCCAGGCAGATGGCAGGTCCAACCCCAGAGCTGACAAGGACTGTATTCCCACACCCTTACTCCCAGCCACAGAACTCCTGTCCCTCCCCATCGCGTACCCTCTCCTTGCGTGTACCCATCTCTTTTTGATTTTCCTTGAAGTGTGCAGCACTGTGGCGTCGGTATGGGCTTCTCCACAGAGCTGTGACGTCACCAGCACAAGCCTGGGGAGAGGTAGTCCAGCAAGCAGACAAGAGAGCAACTGGTCCTCACCAACCTGCACACCCTTGTCTCCCTGCTGTCATTTGTATCTTCCATGAAAATGACCTTTGATGGATACAGGGAAGGAATATGACTACTTTTATTCTATCTTATTTTGTTTTATTTTATTCTATTTCAGTGCTAGTAATTGAGCAAAAGCCCTAATGTGTGCTACACAAACTAGATATTCCCAGCCCTCTTTTTACTTTTAATTTCAGGACAGGGTCTCATGAAGTTGTCCAGATTGGCTTTGAACTCATTATTCAGATAAGACAGGCATTGCATTCTTGAATCTGCACTTCTTATGCCTCAGCCTCTTGAAGCCTCCTGAGTAGCTGGAATTGCAGGCCTGGCCATTGCTGCAAGCACTGATGAACTGTCACTTTCTCTGGGCAAGCCTGTCCTTGTCTCTGTCTCTGTTGGCATGGTCGCCTCCATGGAGCCTCTCATCCCCAATCGTCCCAGATTCCTATGTGCGGTTCGTGTCTATATCCCATCTTTATAAGATCCTCCAGGGACCTCCAACCCTCCCATAATCCTCTTGCGTTTTCTTATTTCCTCTTGCACTCTGGGCACCCCCACAAGTCTAGGGTGACAAGTATGCATAGCCTCACCCAACTGTTTATGGGGATCTTGGGATTGAACTTGAGCACGATCTCAGCCCTCCTTGGGGCCTCAAGCTTGAGTAGGAAGTGCTCTTAACCGCTGAACCGTCTCTCCAGTCAATGGCTTGATGTTATGAAAGAAAAAAAATATAGAAAATCATCACCTTGCCTTTAAAAAAAAACCATTTATTTGTAAGAGGGGTGGTGGCAGATGGGTGCACCAGGGCTTCTGGCCACTGCAAATGAATTCCAGATGTGTGTGCCAATTTGTGCATCTGACTTAGAGTGGATACTGGGGAATTGAACCAGAGCCATCAGGCTTTGCAAGCAAATGCCTTAACCTTTGAGCCATCTCTCCAGCTGAACCCCTTCTTTTTGCAGCAAGGGTATGTAGCAGGGGAGCTGGGGATTAGAACTTAGATAATGCCTAGCAAATTCCAATGCACCTCAGAACTTAAGGAGTACCTGAATTCTTGTCTATAAAGTTAAAGAATTAAAATTATAGACCACCAGAGGATAAGGTATAGTGTAAGACTTTATTTAAAGAAAAATGGGAAGTTACAGAGATCTCCAGCTACCAGTGTGGGGAGAACACGTGGAAGAGGGTTTAGCCAATATGCTGTTCAGCTAAATAAGCAGGTAAAGAAAAGATGGTGTGGGAGAGAAATCCAGCCCCTCACCACAGCTGTGGGGGGCTGGGGGACCCTTACCACAGCCCTGGAGATTTAGAGGTCCTTCTTCTAGGCCATGTGTGTGAGAAAAGAGACAGAATTATCTGTTCAGTGAATATTCCCTGCCCCAGGTGAGCAGAGGAACAGCAGCTGATTGGTCCATACCTGACCAATCAGTTCTAGCACTTAGGTTCGAACTCCAGCTAGAAACACCTCCCACTCAAGCCGAGGGGGGTCTATGGAACTTGCCCGAAGGGGTTAACTGTCACAGGTAGTAGCACCCTTTGGAGGGATGTGGGAAGGAAATACTTCTTACTATCTTCTACCTTGACCCCTGATTTCACAGCTGTTCCCACTGACCTCTTAATGACCACCCCCCCCCCAAGCCTTCCTAAATTCTCTGGACCCTGCACCTGAATTCCTCCTCTCCAGTGGAAACACAGAGCCCTGTCGTTAAGCACTTGCTAAGTACAAATACAATTTTTCAAAAAAAAAAGCTGAAACTGGATTTTTAAATAAATCACCCTGTAATCACGTTTGGTGGTTCCCTCAAGAGCCATGCCAAAAAATATATATATGCCATAGCTTTCCAAGGAACATGAGCCCACTTGGTGTTTCAGCCCATGGGGCCCTTTCCCAGCCTTTATCTTAGGGAACCTCCCTCCCCAAGACTGGCCAGACTCAGCAGGGCAGGACTCCAGGCTGGGGATATTCAAGCCCTGGCACTTCCACCCCACTTTCTGCATTTCTATGTTCTCTGTCTGCATGCCTTTTTCTCTTTGACTGTGCTCACTGAGAGTAGGGACCACATTGTAGCATTCCCCCAACATGGTTCTTTGATGCTAGACTCGGGATGTCTTTGTTGAATGAAAGAAAAAAAACTGAGGGGCTAGAGAGATGGCTCAGTGGTTAAAGGTACTTGCTTGCAAAGCCTGATGGTCCCAAATAGATTCCTCAGTACCCACAGACTAGTTTGTTTACAGTGGCAAGAGGCTTTGGTGCACTGATTGATTCTCTCTCTCTGTCTCTCTCCTTGCAAATAAATAATAAAATATTTTTAATGAATTAAAGAATGAACACCAACTTGATCGCTTGATAGTTATTAAATAGAAATCAAGTTATCAAATAGAAAAGGGACTTAACCTACATATCTTCAGTCCAGTTTGAAGTTATTTATTTATTTATTTTTAATTTGTGCGTGCGTGTGTGCTCGCGTGTGTGCATGTGTGCTTGCATGTGTGCATGCCACAGTGAACATATAGAGGTCAGAGGACAAACTTGGGGTGTCAATCCTCTTCTTCCACATTCCGGCTAGCTGGTCCTGGTGCTTTGGGGTACTCCTGACTCCTTCTCCCCTTGCAGTGGGTGTGCTGGGATTCCAGATGAGTCTGCCACCTTTGGTCCAGCTTTACTTGGGTGTGGGTGATGGAACTTGGGTTGACAGACTTGTGGACTTGTGACTTTAACCACTGAGCAGATCATCTCCCCAGCCCCAGAATTCATATCTGCTAGTTCTCTTCTGGCTTTTATTTTGTTGAACTCTTGAAATCTTTCCTTCTTTTATGTTCAATGCATTTATTGTTATTTTATTTCAATCATGAAAATTGTAGAATCCTTCCATCCTTTCCTTGGTGAGCAGGACACCTCAAAATCGAAGGCTGGGGATTTCAGAGGGCCCAGTCTCCTTGCTGGGTGGAAGTGCTTG
>PVHP010027291.1:0-23977 GCA_004024765.1 Zapus hudsonius | reverse complement strand
ACTGTTAATATTCATTTAATCATACTAAACTCTATCTACCTGTACTCAAAATCATAAAAGACAATGTCCTCTCCTTCATCGTTCACACAGGCTGTAAGTTAAACACAGCAAGAAAAAAATATCTACATCATACAAATCTTTGTGTTGAGGCTTGTAGAGATTAGCTAATGGTGTCTCATCTGAGAATGGCCCCAGAACTCCAACTCCAGATTCCACACTCTGAACCAGTGTGCAGGAAGCTTCCACTTGCTTTGGGTGACTTCTCAAAATCTAGATCTCTTTGAAGCCCCATCAAGAATCTACTTTAGTCAGGCGTGGTGGCACATACCTTTAATCCCAGCACTTGGGAAGCAGAGGTAGGAGGATAGCTATGAGTTCCAGGAAACCCAGATACTACATAATGAATTTCAGGTCAGCCTGGGCTAGAGCGAGATCCTACCTCGAAAATTTACATATTTGAGAAATCATGCCATGTGAAATTCATTATATAATTTATATCACAACTATTGTTCTGTTGTTTCATAAAGGTAGTGGTATCAAGATACAAAAACACCATTATTTAAATAATTTTCTGCCATAATTTCTTTTTCATACTCCTTCTGGCAAAACTGAAAAATAATGTGGCATCCCCAACCATAGTGGTTAGATGATTTCTCTCTCTGGAAAGATAGTCCTTTCTTGCTCAGATTTGTAAAACTTCAAGATCTGTTTTAGTTATTCAATGTCTTCCTATTAGACAAATAAATAGACTTACCAAAGTAAGGAGTTGTTATCAGTCAAAATGGTAGCCAAAAAGAGATGGCATAATCAAATTTAGTAATTTGATTAGAGTTTTAAAAGTCTATTTACAACATTGTAAGGTCAGGCACATGGCACACTGTGTTGTCCTAAGGGCTAGTGACAAGAGGGCTCATTACCAGCCCAGGATCTGAAGGTGAGAGGTTACAGGTAGGAGAGTCTCCAAGAACGTCAGAGGAGAGTTTCATCAGGAGATATAGCCTTGGCAGGAACAAGACCTTTTGCAAGACATACAGCCAGAGTCGGCAGCTCCCTCAGCGTCCCTTCCCTGTCCTGTTGTCTGTCCCCCTGGTTATACCCAACCTGGGGCCAGAGGGCAAGGTAGCTCATAGAAGCAACTAGAGAGATCAGTCTTAAAGGGCACAGAGCTCAGCGGAGAGGGGTGAAGTCATGAGGATGCATATGGTGGGGCAAATGGAAAAGACCTAACATGGAAATCCCAAGGCAAGAATACTGAAACTCACAAGAGCTGTTGTAGATGCAAAGTATCATTGGGAAAGATGATCTCGGGAACAGAAACAGAAGACAGGACATTAGAGTTCTGGAGAAGTCAGACTTTCTGAAATCTTAACTCTTCACTGTGCCTTGTGTTCTCTGATGGCTGCCCAGCTTCTCTGCTTCTTTTCTTGGGAAAATCTTGATTTTTTTTTTAACTTAAGCCTCAAGTCAGCACATTATGTATTCAGAACATCATTTCTTTTTCACTGTTTGCTATTCTTTAAAGTGATTTTACCTCATATTTTGTCTCTTTCTCACTCATTCTTCTTTTTGGCAATCCTACCTTAAAAGGAAAAAAAATAGGAAAGACAGAAAGAACATGGAGATTGTTTGACAGCCAGAAGCTACCCCCAAATTATTAGCTCAGATGATTTTATAAAAACATATTACAAAGTTGTGCTATACAGTACTTGACACCATTTAAATGCTGTTTATTCATTGTAAATTTCATCTTTGAGAAAGAATTATATAATTTTTTGAGGATGAACATATGTTGGACATCTTTTTTTTTTTTTTTTTTGAGGTAGGGTCTCACTCTAGTCCAGGCTTACCTGAAATTCACTATGTAGTCTCAGGGTGGCCTTGAACTCATGGCAATCTTCCTACCTCTGCCTCCCGAGTGCTGGGATTAAAGGCGTGCGCCACCAAGCCCGGCTGTGTTGGGCATCTTAATAAAATATTTAAAAACTCAGAGCTTCACAAAACATTGTAGAAAAGTTTATGAAAGAAGTTTAAAGTTCAAGAGAGAATACACAAAGAAAAATTACACTAAGAATTAAAAAAAAATTTTTATTGTCCATAATGAGTTACATTATTTAGTGGGCAAACGATGAGTTGTTATCCCCAGTTCCCCAATACCCCTCTTCCCCATCCCCAATCAGCTGGATATCCTCCTCCATGCGCAGTCTGGTTCTGTCCTTGGGGCAGGGATGAGTTGTGTGAGGATAACCAACATATAATCCCCAGTTGGGGGTTCCAAGTGTCCAGGGCTTTAGAGTTCAACAAAGGCCTTCTTCTTGGATGTGCCAACACTTAGCTAGAAATCCATTTCATTCCCATGGAACTCTCTGTGTCTTTCTCTCTATTTCTCTGAATTAAGGTCTCTTTCCATCTCATTTTCGCTTCCTCATCTCCTTTTCTGTCATTTGACAACTAGTTGCCATTCCATTATGTTTTTATAAAGTCATCAGAATTGAGCTTAGACTCTTGCTTCTCAATACTAATAGATGTAATATTGATTTAAAAAAAAAAAAACAAACTCAGGTCTGCTTCTGTAATGGTTTTGGCAGGATGGATTGACCCCTCTTCACTGCGCTGCACGCAGCGGCCATGACCAAGTGGTGGAACTTCTCCTGGAACGTGGTGCTCCTTTGCTGGCAAGGACTAAGGTAAGTCATGAGTGAGAAGACAGGGTCCCAGCACTCTGTAAGTCACGGTTGCAAATCTCTCCTCTTCAAACTGAAACATCAGCCCAGCATTTTCAACTAATTCAATATCTGTATGCCAGGAATAAGAAATGTATGTCAAACTTTTCAAGTTATTAAAATGAACAACTGTCACAATTATGTATATTAGTGACCTCAGGGTTTTTCTTATATTGTTATTGCAGATGAAAACTTGACCCCCCACATTATAAAAGAATAAGAATCTTATATTTCATATTTATATATAAATGGCCCATTCTATGAGTTTAGATTTTTATACTTCTCTAGGATAACTAAAATATATATGAAATTACCATTTAAAGTAATGCTGTTAACATTTAGGTGATGAATTTTTGGTTTACCCAATCTTTTTCTCTTGGGTAATACTTGGAAAAATAATTACATAACAGTGATCTTGGTCAATTACATTTGGGGTTAATAGAGCTGATGTGGAAACCATAAATGAAGATTAGCAGCATACAACAAACCATTAAGTAATCATACTATTTTTTATGGCATAATACACCTAACATTTCGTACCTCGTTTCATAAATATGCTCATACAGGAAATCACATGCTAAGTTAATTTTTCAGAGAATTGTTATTAATATTTACTATGTGTTTCCACTTGTCTAGCCTTTGGGTTATCAGAAATATCATAAATTGACATTAATCACTCATCTATTTAATGAGATGTACAACAATTCTTAGATCTTTAAATACGACAAAAATTTAGACAAAGTGCACCTCTTACAACTTCTCCCATGCTACCTTATCTCCAACCCCTAAGTAATAGTGAAAGCCATTGACACTGTTGCCAGAGTAAGCTGGCTGAATCAACCCAGCTGATGTAAGTAAATTGTTGTTAATTATACTGTATTTTAATTGACAATTTAATTAAAATCATTTGGAACCAAGTACCCTATACTTTAAAAATCTATACAATGAACTTAGTCTTTAAAGGTGTGTCCAGCCAGCCATGAAAATTCTTCAAACAAAACATATTAAGAGAAATTATCTGCATTATTTTCATTCTCATATCTATATTGTAAATAAGATGTCCTTTTTAAAAGCAGCATTTTAAACTGGGTTATGCGATGGCGATCATGGATAGCTTTGCTGAAGAAAGAGATTATAATTGAAATGGAAATAAAATTTCAAACAAAATGAATATAAAATTGAGGCATGTAGGCTTTTCCAAAAAATAAGGAAATAATTTTGCTTACAGAGTTTACGTGTATTGGTCATATCACTAAGACAGACCATGCACTACCTAAATGGGAGTTTTTAAGCAGCCTTCCCGTCACATCAGGTGTCATTCAGAAATCAGGATCCAGCATAGAATGTTGGTGACCATGTCACTATAGTCAGTCATTCATGCACCCAGCTATCGTATATCTGGTCCATACAATATGCCATCATTTTTCTGGTTACTTAGAAACTATCAAGGTGAACAATACACAAAATATATGTTTAAAAAGGCTTAGAATTTCCAGCGCGAAAGAGAGAGCAGAAAAATTTCAAGCTGTAGAGCTATGTATGGATAAAGAAGTTGGAGAAATAAGCTAACCAGGCTGGAGTTAGATGCCTCCCACAAGCTGGCACTGGGATGGGCGCTGGATCCTGGACTGTTCTTGGATCACCCATCCTTCCCGTCTGAAGACACTGCCCTTCTTTGAAAGTTCTAGCTCTTAGGATGGTGAATCTTCACCACAATCCATTCTGAATTCTCCATAACTTGATTGGAGCAGTGGGTCAGTCTTCCTGTTGACCTCTCAGGGCATGACTGTGAGGCCTGATGACTCCACTTGTAGCCTCACACGCTCCAGCACTCCTGTTTCAGCTCCATCTTTCCAGATCTCCAGAGTCAGGAATTCTTTTCTTCTGCTGGGATTTTCAGGCAGAGTTTACCTGTTCCTTATCAGCTTGGGTTCTCACTTCTGCTCTTTCTTAGTTCCATGGCCATTGATATCATTCCCTTGAATATTCACAATCACTCCCTACATCTTACTCTGCTGAAGTCTGTCACAGCTGCCCTAGTATTGTCATGGTGACAATGATCATTGATAACAGGTCTGTCCATAATACTGCCTGACATCACATTGCAGCTTCCAATTTGATATCGTGCTTCCTGATAACTAACTTGGCTATATGTTTTCTTTTTTAGATACCGTCCTTTCCCTTCACTTTTTTTCTGAGTCATTCCGAAGAGAATTTCCACAGACTCCCACTTTCATAGCTATTTTGTTATATGAACCAGAGCCCATGGAGTCAATATTCTTTCTTGTTACTGTCATCTGGTGTAGCTTCTTACCCTTCCCTTTTCAAAACACTTTCCTAGGACAAAAATATCACCTTCATCTGGCTTTCCTTTTGTTTTCCTAGCTTCTACTTCTCAGATTCCCTTACTATTTCCTTTTTATCTCTCAGGTCTCAGAATGTTAGAAATTCGAGAGATCAGTCTCCATGTCTTTCTTCTCTCTACTCACCTCCATGGAATTTCTGTGATCACCTTGAAACAGCGTTGATGTGCTGATCATACACAAGTGTTTCTAGAGTTCCATGTGCTCATGTTGGTCTGCCTCAGCTGCTTGTGTATCTACTGAGTAACTCCAAATATATTCAAAACAAGGTCTTGATATTTTCCCTACACCCAAACTTAATCCTTCTCTCTAACCTTCACTCCTGGTCATCATGTTCTTGCCATTTCACAGACTGATTACCGCAGCAGGTTGGATTCTTTTCTTTATCACTCTCCACATCCTGCAACCAAATCCTGCCACATCTTCCTTTTAATTGAGCCATTAAATCAGAAGTGTCTCAATAGCCAAATGACCACCATTGTGCTCCGGGTCATCTCCCACCTGGATGGCTACAATAGGCCCCTAACTGGCCTTCCTTCATTTCCCTGTAGTCCAGGCTGTTCTGAATATAGCACACAGGGCAATCTTGCTGACTTCTACTTCCAACAGTGCCTCCTCTCTCTGAATAAAAGCTAAAGATTCTCAAGTTCTCTAATGTCTCTGAATTGCTCTTCTTATTCACCCTCTTAATTCATGTACATTCAGCCACATTCTTCTCCTTACTGACTTGATGTCATTTGTATGTGGTCCCAACACAGCGTATCTATGTATGTTTTTCTTCTATCTTACATGTTCTTTTCTCAAATCGGCAGGGCCCATTCTTAATCTCATCATGTCAAAATTCACCTTTCCAGTCAGGCAAGCATGGCCACCTTATCAGTATGGCATTAACAGCCTTGGGTACACTTTGCTTCTTTTTCCTTAACATTGATGGCCTTCTACACTACAGATTTTAATGATTAGTTTTGAATTGTATGTCTGTCTCCCAAGCTATCAGTTTCAATCTTCCCAGCACAAGGTAACCCTGATGGAGAAGGGGTTCCTTGTCTGTTACACATCCTGCTATGAAGCCAGAACCAAAATAGGGCTTAAATAGATATGCATTCAGTAAATAAGTATAAAATATGCAAAGGTTGAAATGGTGTCTATTTTACTTCCCATGTAGCTGTCAAGTGGAGGCGATGGCATCCAAGAATAACAATTTCAGATGAACATTCCACATTGTAGACAGAACACTGTCTATGTCTAAATTTGCTCTACACTTTGCTATTGTCTTTTGCTGTAATGGATAGATACTTCCATAACAACGTGATCTTTTTTTTGAAGTTCATTTTATGGATTTATAAATATAAAACAATCATTGTGAATGCAGTTTATTTTAAAAACAAAGAAAATAGTTATCTTTAAGTCATTTGAACTCTACCACCCACAAACAACTGCAATTAAGATTTTAGCTGTTTCTCATTGTTAAAATCACCATCCTTGTTGGGAATAGTGCATCATGGGCCTTTTGGGGCATATTACCTAATGGCAGTTTCTACCCCTTTGAATATAATGATTACAAAACTAGTAATCTAGTCAACAGAGCATATTTGATGATAATAATTAAGCAAAAACAGTAGTGTAGGTTCTTGAATGGATTAATATACTTTTTCCTTGTTGTACTTCAGTTTTTATTTGCTTTCTTTTTTTGTTTTAAGAGAGGGTCTTAGGCTGATAATGAAGACTCATACCCCACCATCCTGTTTTCATCCTTGATCCCCTTCCTGATTAAGGTTGAATCTGTTTGGATAGTGTTAATGGTCACAGGTGCTAATTCTCCTCACATGTAAGAGTGAACAGGTCATTGACACATGGTCCAGGTTGGCTTCATACTCTTCTCGCCTTATGTGCCTCTTCCTTCCTAGTTTAAGTTTCTTGATAATATTGGAAAAATAAATCATAGAATTGCTTGGCAGATATCTAAGAGACAGAATTGTCTTCCCTCCCTGACACAACCATCTGCCCCTCCTTTATCCATTTACCCCTCTGTTTATAGGTGAAGAAATGCAGTCGGAAAGATAATGGAATATATACTGCTGGGTACAGAATTCGGTACAAATAATTCAGGCATCAACTATGATTTACCTTTGTATTTAATATTGCCCTTATTTTTTAAAAGTATATTTCCTTGACAGAGAGAGATGAGAGAGAATGAGAGAGAGAGAGAATATGGTTGTACCAGGACCTCCTACCACTTCAAATTAACTCCAGATGATGCATGTGCTTTTTTTCTGGATACTGGGGAATTGAACCCAGGTTATTAGGCTTTGCAAACAAAAGCCATTAACTCCAGCCTCATGCCCTTACAATTTTTAAATCAAGATGAATTGTCATAATATATTGATTCATGAAAAAAATCTTAATATGTCTTTTTAAAAGAATAGTATGCTTATATAAGGAAATGTTCTTTCCTTTTTATACCTAATATAATCAGTTATATATTCAAGCAAGTGCCTTTGACCACTGAGCAATCTGTACAAATCAATCTGCAATATATTCAGACATCCAATGGAAATCATTTCCTCTGTGCTGATTACCTGTGTGAGAGATCAAGATCTACTTGGTTGGCTCCTGAACATTAAAATAGTAAGAACAAGATGTGGATTTCATTTTGTTTTGATGTGTAGAATGGGCTGTCTCCACTTCACATGGCTGCGCAGGGGGACCACGTGGAATGTGTGAAGCACCTGTTACAGCACAAGGCGCCTGTTGATGATGTCACTTTGGATTACCTGACGGCCCTCCATGTTGCTGCACACTGTGGCCACTACCGAGTAACCAAACTCCTTCTGGACAAGAGAGCCAATCCGAATGCCAGAGCCCTGGTAAACCTAGCCCAATCCACATTAAATGAAAACATTATAAAAGCAAATCCGCATTGGCCAGTGGTGCCTACACCAGTAATACATGGTTACAGATACAAAGTGAATTAATGCTGCTGAACTTGTCATCTCCCACCTGCTGCCTGTCTGCTCCATGCTTTCATAGTTGTCTGTGAAGTAACAGTGAGCAAGGAGAGATTTAAGAGAATATTAAAAAAATACTATTTCTTAAGCTAATGAGTTGCAAACAGATAATATGAGATTCTGGAGTGTTGAGCAATTTTAAATGGAAACTAGAAGCTGCAAAATGAATTACAAAATGTGTTCTAGATAATTCTAGACATTGGATAAGATACAGTTATGAAAAAGTTGAACTATGCTAATCTCTTTGGAGGTTAAAACAAAGATTTTAAGATGGTGAATGCATTTGATTATGTAATAGTCTAAAATAGAAGCTTGTGAGGAGTTGCCTTAGAGATTTTCTTTACTGACCTGACTACTCAACCCCTGGTTAAGGGAAAAGCGATGGCTGGTGTGTTATTGCTTTGGGAAGCATTTTATAGAAACGATTCCAGGAATTGCACAAGAGGAAACTGTACAAATCTATCCCTAGAGTGGCTTCATGTCTCCCAGGTCTAATATGGAATAATTCTTTCTTGCTTCATTTATGTTCTAACTAATTAGTACATTAAGCATGTACTAATTTTTGCCACCTGTCTTCTATTCTCAAACTAAGAAAAAAAATCCTTTTTCCTATATGTTTACATGGCTTATGTCAATTAAGTTTTTCTTCAGCTAGTATTTGAGGGCCTATCATGAAAGTCACCACATCTTAAACATTTTTATGTTAAAATTTCCACTGGATCAATGTATTAATAATTATCTTGGAAGTGAATATACTTTGAGGTTTATATCCAATTATGTGAGGACATTAGTTTTTCTCATGGGGAATTGAAGATATGAATTTGTAATTGGGTGGTGATCAATAAGCATAAAATACCACAACTGATTAATTGCATGTAGTGTAAGGGCTACATGTACATGTGGCTACTTCCCTCTGGATTATTATAGAGTTTGTAAATAGGGATGTGACTCAACAACCTCATTATGTTTATCACTCCATGGTGAAAAATGAGAAGTCATTAGCTTAAGTAGTACCATATGCTTTCCTGAGACCTGCAAGCATATAAGAATACCAATTGATGCTCAGACCCCATTGGGATGTGCAAAACTGTTAATTGGCAGTATAGGTATAACTTAATAGAGGATAATTGGGTAAATATAAAGATAGTTAATATAATACACAATGACTTAACAAGGGGCTTGTTAAATTTATATATATGTATTTTTTTCAGTTCCTGGCTATCAGCCTAATATGCAAAGTCAGCCAGTGCCTTATGGACCTGTCTACCTTCTTCAGCCTTTCAGAGGCTTCTCCTTGAAATTATCCCAGATAGCTTTCTTATTTTTATTAAAAAATATCCTGGAATAGAATCATTTCTCTAAAAATAAAATATATATTTTATAAATATATATATTTATAAAATAAAACACATCTGATTGGTATACATATTATGAAAACTCAATATAAAATAATACTTATATAAATATTGTCAGCATAATGATTTCTGATAATTTTAAGCACTCCTTTTAAGAAAATAATAGTAATTCTGAAATACTTATGGTAAAAGAAGTCAGAGTCTTAGCTTCTTGAAGACAGATGAATAATTCTTCTGCTCTGAGAACTTGGCCCTCCATCATAAAAATATGTATGTCTTCACTCCATCTTCCTCTTCATCACCTGACCAACGATGCAGCCTAAATCATCTTAGAACGTCTAAACACAATTATCCTATTTTTCTTCTCTGAAGAGTATTCCCATGTATATTCCTTCACTTTCATTTCTCCTGTGAGCCCACAGAATTACAGACATTCCATCCCACAGAAGCCAAGTTCAGTGTCCACAGAAGTACACTATCATTTTTTTTTTCCTTCCAAATTCCAAAGCCTGTGTGGGGTTTGAAGAATTGGTGACATTATGTGACGATGTAACATTATTGCCTGCAATGTGCCAGCATGGAGTTGCGTGCGAATCGTTTGTGCATGTTTTCAACTAACTTGATTGTCTTTTGCACAGAATGGTTTTACTCCACTGCACATTGCCTGCAAGAAAAACCGCATCAAAGTCATGGAACTGCTGGTGAAATATGGGGCTTCAATCCAAGCTATAACAGAGGTAGAAAAGTGTTTCAGCTTCTCACCAAACATTCCTTCTCTGATGCCTTCCTCCTCTTCCTCTCACCCATCTGCTGTCCTCTTCACTCACGTTTTATTTCTCTGAAGAAGCCCCAAAGCCTCAGCGTGCAGAGGAGTAAAACTGCTGTCGCTTTGTTTCACAGTCTGGCCTCACACCAATACATGTGGCTGCCTTCATGGGCCACTTGAACATTGTCCTCCTTCTGCTGCAGAACGGAGCCTCTCCAGATGTCACTAACATTGTGAGTATGGCTTGGGTCAGAATAACCCCAGGGAGAGAGAACGAGAGGAGCAGAGAGCATGGGTGTGTGTGTTGTCACAGTGAGGAACTGAGCTCTGACAAGGGCTTTTGAAGTAACCTCCTGGAAAGAATGGCTAGAACTTCACTGAGAAGAACCCCCATGGGGGAGTCCTGTGTGAGGAAACAAAATGGAAGCCATGGATTTAAGACAGCTTAAGCTTCCTTGGTCCATGTGGATTAGATTGACTTCTAAATGCATCCATTGAAACAAGATCCAATTGTAGAATTGCCCTGAAGCTGAGTATAATGTTTCATGTCCATCATCCCAGCACTTGGGAGGCTGAGGCAGGAAGGTGGTGAATTTGAGGTCAGTCTGGGCCATATAATAAGGCCATGTCTCAAACATTCAGTCAGTCATCCATCAACCAATTAATCAGTCAGTCATACAAGCCAGCAAACATTTCTGAATATGAGGAAGGGTTGATTGTATAAACAGTCTTCAGGAATCACCTTAGTTTGTGTAAGTGAATTGAATTCTAGGTATTTTTGTTAAAATGAACTCTAAAATCTATCCTAACAAAAGATTAACCAGAGATAGAGCATTTGTAGAGATTATTTGATTTGTTATCAAATCCACCCTTCTTTAATTACATGTATTTTTTCATCTCCTACTGATTTTTAATTTTGATTTTATTTCATTCGTGGAGTGGAGATTCCTCTCCTCTGTGTCCTGAGAGGAATGTTGATTTTCTTTCTGCCAATAGAAAGTATATGTCTCTAAATTCTATCTCATCTAAAGGAAGATTTTTCACTTGCGATTTCTCTATATTTCCTCACTTCCTTGGGCTCTGCTGAATTCAGCTTCCTGCTCTCTGTTTCATGTCAAACTCATGATGTGAATTGCCCCTGCAGAGAAGTACCTCCCTGCACATAGGTAGGCAGTGGGAGCTCTGGGGGCCACTGAAGGATTAACATTAAAAAGCATGTACAACAGAAATAACTGCCTCCAAATAAACGTCAGTGGTTATTATTAAAATGAATTATACTTGCAGAAGAAATTGACTATTGTGCTGATTTTGGAAATTTCCATTTGACTTGTGCATTTCACTTGTTTAAAGCTCTATTCTCTCCTACATGCTCACACATCTATATAGGTTATGTACTTTTTCCATGCTCAGGTCTCTGATACTTGGACAGTATTCACTAGGAAACTAACTTTATTCCATTTTAAATATTGTCCAATACTTTCTGTTATTCCAAAGTGAGAGCACAAAGCCTTTAAAGAATTTAAAGTTTATTTGTTTCCTTAATGATAGCATATTGTCCCTAAGGTAGTGCTACATGGCAATTCTTTTTTTTAAACATCTTTGTTGTCAATAATTAGATACATTGTATAAGCAAATATTGTGATGGTACCTCGAGGCATTTCCTCTTCTCCGTCCCCATCCCACTGGGGACCCTCCTCTGTGGGCATACTGGATCTGTCCAACTACATGACAATTCTTAATCACTGATACAAGAGGTGTTTCCTAATGGACCAATTTGAGTTTAAATTTTTAGAACTTTTAAAGAATCCATCACCTTGTTTCTTTTTAAATAAATGATGCCCTCAACACTTTAAAAAAGAAAACTAAACCCAAACAGACTTACATATGGGCCAGTAACTTTTAAGAAAAGTATTCTGTTTTTTTAATTTATTTGCAAGGAGAGAGAGAGAGAGAGACAGAGACAGAGACACAGAGAGAGAGGATTGGTGCAACAGAGCCTCTAGCTACTGCACACAAACTCTAGATACATGCACCACTTTGTGCATCTGGCTTTATGTGGGTAGTGGAGAATTGAACCCAGGTGGTTAGGTTTTACAAGCAAGCTTTACAGGCTTTAACCCCTGAGCCATCTCTGGGCCCCCAAAAGTATTCTTCATTCTTGTCCACGTTTACATTTTTTCCCCTCAACCTTTCTTTCTTTTTTTTTTCCAACTGTTCTTCAATCTAATACCTACATGAATTCTAATTCCTACAGGACCTAGGAGCAACAGTAATACTGAGTTAAATTTATTATTATTATTATTAAATGCCATATTACAATATAACATGGACAGTTATATTCTATAGGGTGCGTAACTGAAATCTCCTTTCCAAAAGAGATTTTTTCAAAATTCTTAAAGAACATACTATATATATTTTATATTTAAATATTCTTTACCTGATCAATTCTAAATCTTTTAATGGTTGAATAGTTGTAACATGTTCTCTCCCCTCTGATGCAAGGAGCTAGATAGACTATAGGTTTTCAAATGGAAATAAATAGTTTGCTTTTATTGAAATAATAAAACATTCACAGCCTTCCAGGTTTACAAAGAACGCCAAATTTGGCAATGGCTGTGTTGAACTTTAGCTCTGGGTTCTCAGTCATCCAGAAGTTCTTCACTTTCTTTTATGTTTCTTTGTCCATTACTGTTTCTCAGAACAAATACTTCAGAAGCTCTGGTCAACTTATTTCTTCTCAACATGATTCCTACTTAGCTTTTGTTTGTTCATTTTGGTTTTTGAAGATATATCCTTTAAAGAACGGACACCATCGTGTTGCTAGATAAAATAAAAGGCTCCCTCCCTGCTTAAATTCCAGATAAACAACAAAAACTTTTTTGTATCACTATGTCCCATGCAATAGTTTAGTCAAGGTAAATGAATATTTGTTGTGTGTCGGGAGTCAGAATTTCCTGGACACCTGTCTGTTTTCTTTGCTAGTCCAGGCAATCCTGCATTAGGAGGAATTTAGCCTTCACTAGCAGTGCGGTGCCTGTGAACTCGTGTGTTCTCAGAATATGAGGACATAGCAACTGGATCCCAACCTCTGCGAGTTGATTTAGAAGCTGTGTGGATCCTGACTGCCTGCTTGCTGTGACAGAGCTGGTCATTTCCTCACCCAGAGCACCCTGCCCTTGGCGCCTTTGTGTGTTGCTGAAATCATGTTGCATTTTTGAATGCAATGCTGTCTGTTGTGCTTTGATGCTTTCACCCTGACGCAGCCAACGTGGAAGTCCATGTAGCTGTCTGCTGAGCCACCGTTAGCTGAGGACCAGGGGCATGAAGCGCAGCACCTGCTTTGGACATGAACATCCCCATTCTCTTGCCAGTCGTATTCGTACTGTGTCTGCAAATTCACTCCAAGTGTGAAGTGTACCAATAACTCAATCCTGTGCACACACACACACACACACACACACACATATATACATATATATATATTCCTGACATGCTCCTTTTCCCAGAAAACTCACAAGTGACCTTTGAAACTTGCACCACGGACCTGGCAGTAATAACACCGCCATCACCCACAGCATTCATTGCCAACCAAGGAAGCAGCCAGGCACAACACCTGAAGAAGCTTCTGTGAAGTTTCCTCTTCTCCCTCGTGTAGATACCACTTTATATCATTTTTAACATTTGGCCTGATGCCTAATGTAGAGCTTCAGATGAGGAAAACTGGCTTCCAAGGGAGTATGCTAACAGTCAAGAAATAGAAGTATTGGGTAAAACAATATATGCTGCCTTTGAATTTCTTACTCAAACCTTTGTTTAAAAAGTCATAATATAAATATGAAAATGCAAGGGAAGTTTATAAAAAGTGCCACCGACTGCAGAGTCACTTAACAAGAAATAAGACCATTGCAATATGTATGTAATATGTAACTTTTCTTTAAATATTGAATTTAATAGATTGGGCTTATATCAAACTCATCAATTCAGTTGTGTAGTAAACAGAGATTAGTTTAGGTATAACATAAAAGTTTTTAAAATATTGAGATGAGTATTAAAATATCTTCACATTTTGAAAACTTCTTATTGCGAAAGTGTGGCTTATAAAATAAACATGCCAATTCATCATTGAGTAGAAACATCTGAGCTTCTCATAAGGAAATTTATTCTTACTTTTATTTCTACTGAAATTAGTAAAACTGCTAACTTTTTGCCAGAGCTAGAAATAAAGATATGAGTTGTTCCTTTTTTTAAAAAAAAGTAATTACAAGATCCCCATTTCATTTATGTAGAGACATAATGTGAATGGTATAGAAAACGAGCTAAATATCATGGTTGCACTTGTCATGCATCTAAAGACTAAAGACAAATATCACTACTTGAATAATATGTCATTTAATGAAACAACATATTCAGATACATTTATTTTAAAAAGTCAAAATTTCCTATCAGAAAATATGACCTCTATAAGATAAGCAAGTCACCAACAAGGAGAATCTTAGAATAGACATCTGACTTAATGCTTCAGAATCAAATAAATTGACAGGAATTTCTCAAAACTTCAGAAAGAATTGGTATCTGAATGGAGGGGATGAATGGTGAGCTGTGCACCACTTTTAGATTTAAGGATATTTTTGTGCATGTTGTCAGAAGACATTATTCACAGGATTTTTTAAAAAAAAGAGCATTCCCACTGCCAAATTCAAAAATCAACTTAGTTTATTTGTAATGTCTACTTTCTTGGTAGAAGTCAGCCTTCAGTTCCACAAGATTTGTGATGGGTCAGTCTGTAATATCTTTACTACAGGAGTGTGTTCTAACAATGAAATTATTTGAATGACTGACTCCTTGGCCTCTTCAGTGATAACAGACTTCCCATTGGGAATGTTTCCTGGCATCTAACCTTATCTTTACCATTTTCTGACCTTGCCGGTGTGTCAGACCTTGGTGTACTGCCGACCCCTCAACAGATGAAACTGTTAACAGCTACCTCACTCATCTCTCAGTACCCGCTCAAATCACTGTCTGTATAATCAAATATGCTCATTAACATTAATAGGGCACCTCCTGGAGAAATCAGATTTCTTGTATGAATAGCTATTGTCTAGGCTCATAACGAAAAGACAGACAAGATGCAAAATGAAGTTTGTTCCACAAGTAAGGTTTGGATTCTGAAAAGATGTCATTTATATGCAATACCAGTGATAGGATTTATGATTAGTACAAGTGACGTGATTTATATATTGTACAAGTGGTATGATGTATAATGTGATATATATATATGTGTTTTAGCATCTGAAATTTCTCACTGAATGAGATCAATGACTGATTTTAGATTTATAGGATAGTTTTATTACACAAACCTATGTACGTTGTGCTAGAGTTGATTGTGAAGTTAAATACTTGATACAGGGTGTCCCAAATACTTGGGTGAGTTCATTAGTTTCTAAAGGACTGTAAATTAAAATAAACATGTGCTTTGTTATAAAGATGGGGAGAACACAAAACTATACTTTTCCAAACTAAACCATTATGCCTTTTCATAGATTTCTTA
Source organism: Zapus hudsonius (assembly GCA_004024765.1). Taxonomy (NCBI): domain Eukaryota; kingdom Metazoa; phylum Chordata; class Mammalia; order Rodentia; family Dipodidae; genus Zapus; species Zapus hudsonius. Next base: position 8,217 of record PVHP010027291.1, on the reverse strand, counting down.
AATCCTTGGATATATGGCTGAACTTCACAAAAGGGACATCTTTGTTTTTGCTACCCTGACTGGTGGGTTTATGTATGATTGAACAATCTTTGTTTCCTGGCAGCGAGGGGAGACGGCCCTGCACATGGCAGCCCGGGCTGGGCAGGTGGAAGTGGTCCGATGTCTTCTGAGAAACGGTGCCCTAGTGGATGCCAGAGCCAGGGTAGGTGCTGGTGCCTCAGGGTTCTTCGCTCACAGTGCATGAGTTCTCTCTTTAAGATGGGGTGCTAGTCTTCATTTCCTTGCTTTGCAAATGCCATAGGGTATTTGTGCATCAGCTTTTCAGCACTAAGATGAATAACCAATTGAAAAGGGCAAAAGATTTATTTTGGCTCCTTATTTTCAGTGGCTTCAGACCATGTTTGGATGGCTTTATATTTCCGGACCAAAATGAGGCTGAGTGTTGTGGCAGAAGGGGTTGGTAGAGTGGCGCTCAGCTCATGATGGCTGGGAAGCAAAGAGGGACATGCCTTTGCTTCCAGCTTGTCCTTATTCCTCCGGGACCCCAGGCTATTGAATAGTGTCGCAGTAAGCCACATGCCCCTGGGATGAATCTTCAAACCAGGCATAATTTGGGGAGGAAAGTATTTATTGAAACTACAGATTGAGGGGAAGTTCTCTAACAGTGAAAGAGGCTGGCCCTCTTTCACAGGTCAAAGCAGAGAGAGAAACCCATCACCAACACCACACACAGAACAGGGAACAGGCAACCCTTCCACAGACTTAATGGCTTCCTGAGTCTCTGGAATTTCCTTCCTGCACTGCCTATAAAAGAAGGGATGTTTACTTCCAGCTTTTTTGAACTTCTTTACATCCTGCCCCCTACTGAGAGGCTGCCTTCTTGTGAACATCCTCAGAGACCCACTCAAGATTACTTGAAAGGTCAAGTTGACAGCAAAACTTAACCATCACAAATAGTGACATCCACATTCAGGGCAGATCCCCTGGAAATGCCCGAACACACACACTCAGCAGTGTGCTTTACTAATCTTCTAGGTAGTTCTCAACCTACCAAATTAACAGTAATATTAGCCATTCTAGAGTACACTGAAAACAGACCTTCAGTAACAGTTATTTTTCTTTTTTAAAGAAACATTTATTCAATGAGTAATTCATTCTGGGTTCAGAAACATTTAAATTGAAAATGTTGAGTATTTAAGAAATTTAGCTGGGCGTGGTGGCGCACGCCTTTAATCCCAGCACTCAGGAGGCAGAGGTAGGAGGATTGCCGTGAGTTCAAGGCCACCCTGAGACTACATAGTGAATTCCAGGTCAGCCTGGACTAGAGCGAGACCCTACCTCGAAAAACAAAAAAAAAAAAATTAAAAAATTAAAAAATTAAATGGTATAAAAAAAGAAATTTAGCATCTAAGTATATAGTGTTGACATATTTTTTAGTAATTTATAACCTGGGGAAGTACTTTCACATGTAGCTATTTATTTTTAAATTTTCCAATCTTAGCTATTTTATATAATTGCTATACATTTTAAAGGTAATTTCTTAAGACCAAAGTCAGTCAAAATTTTATAATGATTTCTTTCAAGTTATTTAACAAATTATCTTCAAAGCTTTAATGGTTCCCCTTCACTCATTTCTTTTCATTTCATTTTGCTCTTTTTGTTATGATGTCTGTTTTTCTTCTATTCTGCTTTTTCCATTTAAATATTCTGTACTTTTGCTATTTCATAGTAACTGGAAAATGCATGCTCACACTTGTCCTGTTTCCAGTCACTTAAAATTCCTTCATAGGTTGATTTTTTTCTTTTTTGTAAAAATTTTATTTTCCAATGTCTTTTTTATACTGGATATTCTATTATCATCGCAATGCACTCTATTTTCCGTGTCCCCCATACTGTCACACCTCTTGCAGTTGTATCCGTGAGATTCTCAAGGACTACTTACACAGCTTCTCTCCTCCTCCTGCCGATGATGACAAACTCACTTCTGTTTGAACCATCTATCCTGGCCCTAACAGGGAACCTAATTTTGGAATAAGAAACCTCATGATATACCTGAGCCATTAAAATTGCAAGTGATTTAAGGCAATTATCTTCACGTTTACATCTTTTTATCATTAAAACATGAAATTTAGACTCAGAAACCTAAAAAATCCTTTTTAGACATTTTTAACATTTAAAAAATATTTTTATTCACTTCTTTGTGAGCAAAACAGATGAGAGAGAGAGAGAGAGAGAGAGAGAGAGAGAGAGAGAGAGAGAGAGAGAGAGAGAGAGAGAGAGAGAGAGAGAGAGAATAGGTACAACAGGGGCCTCCAGCCACTGTAAATGAACTCCAGATGTATGCTCCACTGTGCATCTGGCTTTACTGGGGAATCAAACCCAGGTCATTAGGTTTTGCAGGCAAGCACATTAACCAAGAAGCCCCTAACAGTATTTTCTATGAGTTCATGATGAGATCATTCAGAATTCAGTGAGACACAGAAAGTCTTGGCATGACTTACATTGCTTTTGTTTCCATCTATGTTTTTATCCATTGCACAAGGAGTGTGATTTATATTCTTTAGTGATTATCACAGGTATGTCATGTTTGATATGTCTAGGAATTTTATTATTCAGTAGTGTTCTTTGGCATATTTATCTTGTTTACTTATAAGGTTACTTGCCATTTCACTATTTAAAAACTAGTTCTATGATTAAGGCTCAGTCATAGGGTGTTTGCCTAGAATGCACAAGGCTATGAGTTTTTTTTCCCAGCTCTGGGAAAAAATATAGTTCTATGGAAAACCAATCTATTCTGAGTATCATAAACTTCACTATTTTATGAGAAATTTTGCTAATGTTCCTGATAAGCTTCCTGTAATCTACATGTAAGAATAATTTCTCTTTTCTCTCTCTTATTAAAATAATATTCTATGTTAAATGGAAATTTACCATTATCCAAGTATGTATGTCAGATTTTATACATTGATTTATAATTATAGCCACATACATTTTTGAACACTGAAACTCCTTCCTTAGAAACATGACAAACTACAGGTAGTTTCCTTTTGAATATTATAACATTTACTCACTTATGTTTTTATTTATTTCATATGGAGTTTTCATAAATTCATTTTTTGCTTTTGACTTCTCTTTTGCAACCATTTTTAACCTCGTGACCTATTAGCTTTCATGCACCATTCTTTTGTTTTTTAAAATATCTTTATCATGAATAAGTATATACATTGTATGAGCAAATCTTGAGAAGTTGTCCCCATTTCCCTCCTCTCTGTCCCCTACCCACTGGGGTCCTTCCTCTGTGTGCATACTGGATTTGTCCATAGGTTAGGTAGGGGGTATGAACTGCACCAGAGGGAGCCAATTTTTCTTTTTTCTTCCCCCTTTGTGTATTGTTACTTTCTCTTTCTTTTCATCTTCTCTACTCTATATCCAAAGATACCACTGAAATACGTTCTGTAGAGATTCCTTCTATTAGGAACAGAGGACACACCATAGCTAATGAGCAGTGCTCGCCCAGGTCACAGTGCTGAACAACCTGCTGGACACCCTGTTCATTGGCGATTAAGACTCTGTTCTGTATTGCTAGCAGATGCCCAGCCAGGCCAGCACTCTGAGCTGCAAGGAACAAGCACTTTCCTTTCCACTGGTTTTCTTTGTAGGTGCATAGGACCATGGATTTTTGGCTTTCATTTATTTCTCTAACACTTCTCTGGAACTCTGATTTTAATAAATTTGGTCAGCATTGTATGATTTATTAAACATTTTTAACACAAGTAGTCTTGTTTATATATGAAACAGACCTGGGTTCCAAGGTGTTTAGGTGCCTAACAAGATTTTGATGATTTACCTGGTCACAGAGCTAAAATAAGAAAGGGTTTCTCAATCTGGGTGGTGGTGCATGTCTTTAATCCAGGCACTCAGGAAGCAGAGATAGGAGGATCCCTGTGAATTCTAGGTCAGCCTGAGACTACATAATGAATTCCAAGTCAGTCTGGTTAGAGTGACACCCTACCATGAAAAACAAACCAAAACCAAAAAAAAAAAAAAAAAAACATAGAAGAAGAAAGAGAAAAAAGAAAGGATTTCTCTTCCTGCCTGCCCTTCCCTGTGCTTTTCTTTGCCTTTCCTGATAGGCAATCATCAGTCCATCACTAAGCTACCGCCTGTCAAAGCTTGACACTTGACTATGTACCCAAAGGTCACCAAAGCCCTGACCACATTTCAGTGTGTTGACTTCTATGCTCATCTCCACCAAGTTCTCCAGATACCTGAAGAAACCCAGGCACTGCAGGTGTTCACCGGAGCTCTTCTTGTCTCAAGTCCCCTGCATTTTTGGTGTTTTGGCTAACCACTTATTTTTGCTACTGTGTACATTCTCTCTATTCCTAATGGAAGTCATCTTGTTCTAATAACTTTCTTCGTGTCTGTCTTACTGTGTCTATTTCGATAGGATCTTTAGCAAGGAATCATTGTCTTTAGTATCTGTTTTAATAGTTTAATGACCTTATACAACCCCTGAGACCTCATTATGTTGTGCTTAATTTATCTTGAAAATAGTCCAATAATACATGTTATTTTTTTCCTCTCAGGTCTGTCATAAGAATAAATCACATATACAACCTACCTGAAAGAAATTTATAGGTTGCACATTTTTGTAAAAATCCATTTTTTTGCTTAAATGTATTATTTGTTTCTTACTACTTTAAAATTCATGAAATGATAGGTCATCTCTTTTTTTCCTAATTTTAATATGAATAACTTCAAGGTTTTTCATTTACGTGGGCAGATCTATTATGTATTTTCTCCACTCATCCTTAGCCCTGGAAGCTAGCCCAGTTTTTCCTCCCTCATTTTTTATTATGACTTACTGTGGGACAGATTTGAAAGATGCACCCTTTTTCATCTCTCAGCTTACACTAAATTTTATTTTCACAAGAGGAAGTGGTTTGTCCTGGTCTCAACATTGTGAGCATCACTGGTGACTACACACCAGAGACGGGTGACTCTGTGAGCCTCATTGAATGGGTCCTCCCTGTCCCTTCTACCCAGATCTCTCCGCTCTGTTTTTAGACTAAAAGCACTTGGCAAGTGGTTCATTCCACTTGCTTCTTGCCAGAGTTCCATCCAGCTTTGAAGTCCTGGTGCAAGTCCCAGGCCCATCTGCAGTTTTTCCTGGAGCTGTATCTTTTTAGACCAGATTACAATATCGGCTTTGTCCACAAGTTCCTCCTTGAACAAAATGGCCAGTGAACATTTGTATCCTTGGCTCCCTGAGTGGAGTAGGAACATTTTCAGTTTCCTTGGGTCTTTTTCTCTTCATAGAGTTCCCAGAATAAATCCCACCTCTCAGTGAACGTTCTTGGAACAGAATCTAGGTCTTGAGATTTCTGGACTCAGTTTCTTTCTTCTTCAAAACCAGGCTTATACATAAGTGACAGCTGCTGAAACCTTAATGAGTTCAGAAATAATTTGGAGTGCCTGAAAAATGATGCCCGTGTTCATGATTACTCTTGAATCGAAGGGACGTTTTGTGACCAAAGAGATCACTCTTATAGCAAAACACAAAGAAAGCCACGAGCAGAGTGGCAGTAATTTTCTTTTGGGTGGAGAATCCCAGATTCTAAGAAGACATCATGAAATCTATGAGAGAACCCATTCCTCGTGAAGTTTGGTCTGCCTGGCACTAACTTCTACTTGACTTGAGTTGTAGGAGGAACAAACACCTTTACACATCGCCTCTCGTCTGGGTAAGACAGAAATTGTCCAGCTGCTACTACAACATATGGCTCATCCCGATGCGGCCACGACTAATGGATACACACCACTACATATCTCTGCCCGGGAGGGCCAGGTCGACGTGGCCTCAGTCCTCCTGGAAGCAGGAGCAGCACACTCTTTAGCTACCAAGGTAAGGGGATGTCCCTGTGAATATGTGCACCAAGATTCCTTAAGGCAGGGCCTTGCTGACTCCAGCAGAGTCACAGGAAGGGAAAATCTTGACTACATCTCTAACTTGTTGATGGCTTTGAACACTCTAAATTGTTGCTCTAAATGATTAAAGAAGATCGTGAAATGTTACACATTTTCAAGAAAGAATGCTACATTCCTATCTTCTCATTAATGCCACTATTATTTCTGGTACAGCTATCTATAACTTTAATTACCATGGTTTCCATAAAGCAAGGTCTACTTTTTTCTTTTCTTTTTACTATAAAATCTGTAATATGTCAGGAGGCATAATAATAATAATGTTATTATTTAACATTATTATTATTTCTGTTACTATTATTCAGGGCTGGGGTAATAGCTCAGTTGGTAAAGTACTTGTCTCACAAGCATGAGGACTTGAATTCAATTCCCTGTAGTATGAAAATGCCAGGGCTGTCTCACTCACAGCACTGGGGAGGTGAAGAAGGCAGAGCCCTGGAACTTGCTGGCAAGTTGGTGACCTTCAAACCCAGTGAGAGAAGCTGTCTCCCAAAGAGGTTGTCAGTACACCCGAGGAACCCACCCAAGGTAGTCCTGGGGCCTCCACATGCACATATACACTCAGGCATGCACACTTGCACACATGCACCCAAACACATGTGAATTGACCCCCTCCCACATATACATACCACACACATGCAAAAAAAAAAAAAAAACACAAGATTCCCAAGCACATTGGACTGGTATCCTAACAAGGGAAAGAGACCATGCCATCCTGGCGACATGGTGTCTACTGGCCAAAGCACTGTGTAGAGGCTCAGCTAGGCTCATTTGCCCTCCCTCAACCCCAGGGCCATCACCCCTATTTGGCCTTCTGGAATCACATCAGAGAAGGAATATATACACCCTGAATTTTATGTGCTGTCTCACGATAGGAAAGGCCAATTGTGTTCTTCTTGAATACATTCTATTTGAAATTCAGCCTGTGGAGGCGATTTAGGATAAAGCATGAACATGCTTAGCTAAAGGGAACTGAGTCTTGTAGAAGAGATGAAGCGAGTGGACGTCTGGAATAAGTCAGGTTGTCACAGAGCAGAGACTTCGCTAGTACAACAGTAGTTCCCATGAGTTAACAAAGCCATCGCAGTTACTGGCAACAAATAGGAACCAGTACTGTGTCCAGGGAGAATGAAGTTCACCAAGTGTGAACTGAGGCAAATACCAGGTCCTATGAACACACAGAAGGAGGCACCACCCAGGGCCTCTGGTAGGACAAGCTCCCTCACCCATGGCTCTCAAAAATATTCCGACAAAGGAAATTAGCAAATATTGAAATTATGACATCTGAAAAGGCCAAAGTATTAAAAAATATTCTTTTCAAACAAAAACCCAGAAATTCAGAAGCTGAACAACAGATGTAGAATAACAGTAATAATAACCCAAGAGACCTGACTGCTGTCTTAATAGAAGAGATAAAGGCATAAGCTTAAAATATGTAAAAATAAAGGAATAAAATGTAGTCCCTCGCCTTTCAAAGATTTTTGACATATAAAAACAATGAATTTCATAGTGAATATGGTTGGTCAAATAGAGTCACGTGAGTGAGGAGGGCTGAATGATAGCTGATGATTCATCATCATTAAAGCTGCTTGAGAGTTTACCCAGAGGGACATGAACTCTGCTTCGGGCATTTTCTAGTGAAAATACTATATAGTTTGTCTCATATATGTTTCCATATTTATAAAGGGGTCTGTCATTACTTCAGCAGGACTGTAAGGATCAAGACATTAGTTTTACTTTGGGCCTAAGTGGTTTGTCTCACCAACACCAGCTCACCCTTGGGTGCATTTTTGCAGGGAGCAGAGCTTAAACAATAAGTGTGGACTCCTGTGGCCTAAAGCCAGAGGAAGAAACGCTTCCTACATTTGTCCCACACTTGGGAAACACCAGACGAAATCACTCTCTTCCAAGAACTTATTAGTACCAAATGTTTTGTTTTTTTTTTTTTAAATAAGCAGAAACAAAAATGTCACCTTAATTAAAAATAATTGGTCTGGTGACACTGAGAAAAGGCAATACTGGTTCTTGGAAGGCAACGGTTGGGGTGGTGGGCTTCAGGAACATGTAATGCAGGCATGTTGGCTGTGTTTTGGGCCCTGGTTGGTGTTAGAATTCTCCCCCTCCCTTGTTAGAGCCAGGAGAGCACATGACTGAAGGTCTGGCCAGGAAGATGGATATGACATCATAGAGTCGGATCTGTGCTGCCCTTCAGCTTCAGTCCAGGGACTC
>PVHP010027290.1:0-24571 GCA_004024765.1 Zapus hudsonius | reverse complement strand
GCGCACCAGGGCCAGCACCTTGTGGGGCTGGCTTATGTGGGTCCTGGGGAATTGAACCGGGGGCCTTAGGCACTGGAGGCAAGTGCCTTAACTGCTGAGCCATCTCTCCAGCCCCCAGACAGATATAGAGTTTTCAGAAGCAAGAACTCACCTAGAGAAGTACTAACCCCCTGACAAGCACCACAGCCCCTCTCCCTGATCAGACACTCACCTGATCATGGATCTTTAGGTCCAACACTGCTTCAGCCAACTGAAGGGAGATTTCGGAGGGTAATATTGTATAAAGACCCAAGTACTTATTTTTCTGCTCCTCTGCCATTCTCTCGATGTTCTCTCTGTGGTTTTTGGCTTCTGTCAGGAGGATCTAAGGGGTGAGGAGGGAAAGAAATTTCTAGATGCTGAAAAGGAACGCTATTTTCATGGGTACAGACATGAAGCTATTTTAATCATTATATGATTAAGTATAGAATTAAAAGAAAATATACTGAATATGATGCCTTTCACATTCCCCCAAGGAAGACCTTAAACTTCTATCACACATGCCTAAAAATATTAGCTCACAATTTCATTCAGTGTGAACAAGAGCACATGGGACAAGTGAGCAGGACATTTTTTTGTAGGATGAGCAGAGAGGGCGAACACTGTGTACCTGTAGTTCCTCCAGCTGAGCATCGACTTCTATTGTCGGGTTCCCTAGATATTCCTTCGTTTCTTGAACCCAGGACTTGACAGAATGAATCTGACTCTCCACCAAGTCTCGCTCTTGCAGCTCCTGTTTCACTGTCTTTCCTTGATTCTTCACCGTCTCCTGTATGCTTCACACATTAGCAGGAGAGAGCAGAGGAGGCTGTGAGTGACAGGAACCCCTCAGACACGACATTAGTTCATCAGAAGCATAAAAACAGGGAACCTCCTGTCTTTTATGTAAGTAAAGACACTTCCCTAAAACTGTCACAGGGTGTTCAGCAATGCCGTGGATTTTCAAGTAGAACAGAAGAATTTACGTCAGCTGAAGTGAATAATTGATCCCTGGAAATTTGAGAGATTACATTGGCCAGGTCACTAAACTGAAATTCATTTTCCTATCCTAGACACCTGCGGATTGCTGGAATCTTTTCTCCCTGTTTGAACACAAGCTCAAATGACAGAGTCGTCGGCATTTGAAAGTAATGTGTGACAGTAATACCTGTGGCTACTGGAAACCAGCCTTTAAGGAAAGAATTAAGCTTTGGATGTTTCATAGTGTTTAATGTTACAATGTCATAATTTGAATTCTTTATTTGAATTCATCTGGTAAAAAGGTTTCAAAAGGTGGTGTCAGATTACCCTGACATCATTAATAACTAAAGGAGGTGACTAGGATTTGTATGAGGTAATATTAGTTAATAATGGATTAGGTTACCTATTGGCATTTCTTTTGCTCTGGTCCAAGATGGGAATCAGGATGATTATATATCATGATTAAAGATTAAATCTCCCCACCCAGATTCGCTACCAGTAAACAGGTACTAGTTACCTGGACTTGAGTATCATTCTTGCTCCCATCACTCTATGTAGTCAGTGAGTTACAAGTTCATGAAACCTACATTCGAAATAACTCAGCTATTTAAACCTTCCTTGAGGCCTGGGACTTGCTATGTAGTCAGGCTGTCCTCAAACCAATGATCTTCCTGCCTCAGCCACCCGACTGCTATTATTATAGGGTTCACAACCCCATCTTTCCTCTTGCTTCCCTTGAATCACTGATTCTCTCCGCTCCCCACCCAGGGAATCCCTTAAAGATTCAAGAGTCCTCCCGATTTTCCTTCATGCCACTCCAACTCAATGCCCAGCTCATGCCCACTTCATCTTTGGCTTCGGAAGAAACACCTTTGCTAATCTCTTACATGAGTTCCCTCTGTTTTGATTTCTGTTCTGTTAGTGTCTGTGGTGGTTAATCATCACTGTGAACTTGACAGGATTTGGAAATCACCCCAAAAGACATACCTCTGGGCATGTCTACAGGGGTGTTTCCAGAGAGGTTTAATTGAGTTGGGAAGACCCACCCTTAATGTGGGTGGCACTATCCTGTGGACTTAATAAACAGGAAAAAACAAGATTGTAAGAGCCACAAGGGCTGGAGAGATGGCTCAGCAGTTAAGGCACTTGCCTCCAGTGCCTAAGGCCCTGGGTTCAATTCCCCAGGACCCACATATACCAGATGTACAAGGTGGCGGCCCTGGCATGTTTTCTCTCTCTCTCTCTTTCTATCTCTATCTCTCTCTCAAAAAATGAATAAAAAATATAAAAAAGTGCCACAAGTTGGGTAGCTATACCCCGAGGAACAGTACACCCCCCAGAAACTAACAGAGGCCCTAATAACCCCACAATGAACACCAAGGACTGAACTGAGGACCCTCATAAATGGAGACTGGGGGTGAGAGGATACAAAACTATAATCTTTGTAATATATTAAAAAGTAAGCTAAGAGCCAATGTTCATCTCTCTTTCTCTCTCTCTCTCTCTCTCTCTCTCTCTGCTTTCTTCCTACAGATGCAATGTGACCATGCGACTCATGCTTCTGCCACCATGCCTTCCTCACCAGAATAAACCCTTCCTTCCTTAACCTGCTTCTGTCACATCAGCGAGAAAAATGACTAGCAGGTGTCCTTTCTTTGCATTGATGAAATAGCTCATTTAGTCACCTAGCAAAATTTCGAAGATAAAATGCAGGAAGGTAGGCATTGTATCCGTTCAGTTTTTCATCCCATCTCTAACTATGAACGAGTATGTATTTGTCAGATAAATGTTAGAAAAGCTAAGAAAATCCAGAAGCAGAAACGATGGGAACTAGATCCCTATTTTTGAAGGTGGCGTGATGAAGCCCAAGGACCCCAGTTGCCCCTGTGAGTCAAGGTCAATTGTTACAGCAGATGAGAATGGGTTGGGTAATTACTCGAGGCATCGGTCCTGCATGGCGGTGATGGCCTGCAGGATGGGTGGGGGCTCTCCTCCAGGGCCCTGGGGGGCTCGATCCTGAAGCATGCTCAGAGCTCGCTGCTCCAGCGTGCCCAGGGCCAGCTGCTGTTGCTCCAGCTCCAGTACACATGTGTCATGGCACTCAAGAAGGGCCAGGAGTTCTGCTTTGGAGGCCTTTTCTGCTGAACTTGCTGGTAATTTGCCTTGAAGCTGATCAATCATTTCGGTGGCTTCTTTAACCTGATGACAAATATATATGTTATGACACTCAAAATGAAACTGAAAAAGACAGGGTGACCCCAATAAATGCCACATGTGACCTAACCACATGAAAACACATTATAGATGATGATGCTCTGACTAAATTTGTAGCAATTAAAATTGGAACAATCTCCTTAAACCTGAAGGCAAAGCCACCTCTCTCACTCTAGGCTTATCATTTTAATTCAAAAAAGAAGACAACCAGAGTATGTGTAACAGAAAGAACTTATAAAAACTAAACAAGTGAAACAATCCATTAAGTTAACATGAAAATGTGTCTTTAAATCATAGACGGAGTAGCTAAAGCAGTGAACTTTTCTTAAAACGTGGAAGGGGTGCTAGAGAGATGGCTGAGCGGTTAAGGTGTTTGCCTGCAAAGCCTGATGACCTGAGTTTGAGTCTCCAGTGCCCTCATAAGCCAGATGCACAAAGTTTGTTTACAGTGGTTAAAGGCCCTGGAATGCCCATGCTCTCCTCTCTCTCTCTCTCTCTCTCTCTCTCTCTCTCTCTCTCTCTCTCTCTCTCTCTCTCTCTCTCTCCTTGCAAATAAATTGAAAAAAGATTACATAGGTGGAAGAGGACCTGGGGAGACGGCTTGGTAGGTAATGTACTTGCTGTGAAAGTGTGAAGACCTGAGATCATTTCTGATGCACTTATGTAAAAGCCAGGCATGGTGGCATGTGCCTGTCATCCCAGTGTCCTGGAGGTGGAGACAGAAGGATCCTCAGGGCTTGCTGGCTAGCTAGTTTGGGTCAATTGGAACTCTCTGGGTTCAGTGAGAGACCCTGTCTCATAAAATGAGGTGGAGAGTGATTTAGGAAGACATTTGATGTAGACCTCTGCCCCCCACACACGCACACACACACGTGCACATGTGTATACCTGCATTAGCACAGATGCCTTTGCTCACACACATTTTGACATGTATACACACATGCATGCAAAACACACACACACACACAAATGTAGAAGAAATTACATGCAGGATTTGGGAAATACGTTGAATCCTTGTTGAGTTTCATGACAAAGAAAAGGTATTTTGAAGTTTTCCAGGCCAGGTTACCAACCAAAAAATAAAAAAATAGTCCCCAAATCTCTCAAAGCATCTGTCATTTCACAATTTACTTGCTTGATTTTCTAACAAATAATTTGACTTTAACTTGTGACTCACTTGCACATTGTATATTTTATTTTGTTTCGCAATTTAGTTTTCATGGAGTTGAAAAATGAAAAACTTTCATAAGTCTAATTTCAAAAAAAAAGGAGCAAAATACTTTTCCTCAAAATCTGTTCTCGTTCTTGAGATTGGATCCCATCCATATCGGAAGTTACCTTGTTGCTCAAGCTCTTCCACTCATCCAGGGCATCTTCTAGAATCTTCTCCTGGTCCTGGGCCACAGCACGGAGACGCGTCCAGCGCTGCCACACGGTGGTCATGGACCTGCTGAGGGTGGCTCTGCTGGCATCGTTTCCAGTTTTCTCCAGTTGTGAAGCTTTTTCCTCCAGGGCCACAATCTTCTCATGGAAGGAGTCAACCAGAGACACCAGAGCCTTGTGTGGCGTGGGGGTGTGAGAAGGGACAGGAGAGAGAGTGAGTGTTTTAAAGATCTATGGATGTGATGAAGGCCAAAATTGTCTGTGAAATGAATATTTCTATATAAACTTAGCTTCCTCAATGAGGCATGGTGGTATATGCTTAGCCTCCTAGCCACTTGGGATGATGAGGCAAAATAAATAAATAAATAAATAAATAAATAAATAAATAAAATAAAATAAAATAAATCAGGAATTCAATGTCATTCTTGGATGAATATGAAGTTTGAGTCCAGCCTGGAGTCCATGAGATCTTGCCTCAAAAAATTAATGAATAATAAATTCATAAATTCAGTTTCCTCAAAAGAAACTTACTTTTCCATTACACTTATTTTTAAACTGACTTAGGTTCATTTTGTTTATTATTTGTTTGTTTATTTTTCAGTGTTTGTGCATGTGTGGTATATGCATGTGCATGTGTGCAGGCCATGGGAGAATGTAGTTGGGGGTCCTCTTTCATCATGCTTCTGCTTGCTTTCTTTGAGACAGGACCACTCAGTGAATCTCTGAATTTGGCACTGTCATTTTCAGTCAGACCAGCTGATGAGCCCAAGTCATTCTCCTGTTTCCACACATCTCAAGATTGGGGTTAGCTTGTACTTTTTAAAAATCATTTTAATTTATTTGCAAGGAGAGAGAGAGAGAGACAGAGAGACAGAGAATAGGTGCATCAGGGCCTCCCACCACTGAAAACTAACTCCAGATGCATGCACCACTTTGTGCATCTGGCTTTATGTGAATACTGGGAAACTACACCTGTCCCATCAGGCTTTGCAAGCAAGTGTATTTAATCACTGAGCTATCCATCTCTCCAGCCCTGGCTTATATTGTTTTTTAAGAGGTGAAGAATTTTGTTTATTTCTTTAAAACAAAGAATGTTATAGGCAACATTTTTCTATGTCTAAAATGCAACAAAAAATGAATTTGATATTTCAGTATGCTATCATCAGTCTTAATTTGCTATGCAAGATGAGGGAGAATCAATTACTAGTTTTTGAATTGTATTTGAATTCATCTGTTAGCAACAGAAAGTATATGTGCTGACATTTTAAGTGCCATATTCAATCAGAAGAAAATTGTTCTGAATGTATATAACCTTAGCTATGCATTTCCTGTGGTGGCATTTAGTCAACATAAAACTATGAAATGTACTTACTTGTCTCTTTATTATAATTAAGATATCTTGATGTAAATAAAGATTTAATGATCTCCTTCTAGGACCACTTTGTCCCCAAACACCTGTCACAATAGCAGTGAGATCTTAAGGGATGTGAAAATGGCTTGGTGAATAAAGTGATGGCCTTGAGAACATGAAGACCACGTTAGATTTCTTAGCACCCATGCAAAAATGCTGGGTGTGGTGGCATGGACCTGCAATCCCAGTGCTGGAGAGGTGGAGACAGGAGGATCTCGGGGCTGGCTGACCAGCCAACCTAGCATAATTAGTGACCTGTAGGTTACAGAGATGGATGACCCTTGAGGAGAGCACACAGCATTGTCCTCTGACCTCCACGTATCTGTACACACATGCCTGTACACCTGAATACACATACCCACCCCCACAAACATGTACATGTGCATACATACATGTGCACAAACAAAACAAATGTTAAAACAGAAAACAACAACAAAACTGACCTTGTGTTTTGACAACCTTTCTTCTGTTTCTGGGCTAGAAGAAGTCTTCAGCAAAGAAAACTCGGACAATTTCTTTTCTGCATCGTTCATCAGCTCAATGACCTCTTCCCTCGCTTTCTGGTAATCTTGCCACTGAACAGTGCATCTTGAAAGATTATTGGAAACCAATAAGCAACACAAAATCACATCTTTTCAACCTATGTAACGATACTTAAGAGAGAAGCATGAACTTACACATGAATGTACAGATACCATTGACATGATATTCATTTACATAAATGTAAAGATACCATTAGTATATCACCATTTTCCATGTGGAAATTCATTTTATTGAAATTTAAAACATAAAATCACCCCAAATACCTTTGCAAGAGGCCTAGCTGGGCGTGCGAGTCCTGGATGGTCCTCTGGCTCCTCTTTTCCAGGGAAGCCATCTTCTGAGCTAATTCTTCCTTGCCTGTTGGCTTGATGAGTGCGTCTAACTTGGCCAACAGGCCTTGGAGTTCCTCCATGTTACTGTGGAATTCCCCTTCTGTACTGAAAAATTCCATATGGCTTTTGAGATTTTCCTCTGCACTGTCCACGTCGAGGCCGTTGCCTGCCAGTTGTAACATTTCTTGTGCATCCTCCAGCCAGTCATTGGCTGCCTGAAATACTTGATAATACCGTTGGCACTGACTATATATTTCGGTTAAGGTAGCCTGAAAGAGAGTAATTGCAATTATAACCAACCACCACTTGTTGAAGGTTTGCAGGTGGTAGCTTTAATTATATATATATATATATATATAAATTTATTTATTTGCAAGGCGAGAGACGGAGAGAGAATGAGAGGAAATAGGCATACCAGGGTCTCCTGCCACTGGAAACAACCTCCAGATGCACGTTTTGCACATCCGACTTTACGTGGGTACTGGGGAATCGAACCCAGGACATCGGGCTTTGCTATCAAGCACATTTAGCCACTGAGCCATCTCTCTCCAGTCACCAGGAGGTCTCCAGTCTTTTCTAGTTCTCAATCCCATGGAGAGTGTATCTGTTACTTTCTGATTGCTGGGACAAAATACTGAACCATACAGTCCAGTATGTTGGATTGATTCAGATGTCCCCCGTAAACTTAAGTGTTCAGAATGCTTGATCCCCAAAATGGCAATTTTGGAATTGGAATCTTGCTGGAGGTGTGTTGTTGGGGGTGGGATTATGGATGTTATAGCCAGCTTCCCCTCGCCAGTGCTTGGCACACTCTCCTGCTGCTGTTGTCCATCTGATGTTGGCCAGGAAGTGATGTCACCCTCTGCTCATGCCATCATTTTCCCTGCCACAATGGAGCTTCCCCTCCAGTCTGTAAAATAAACCCTTTCCTCCATAAACTGCTTTCAGTCAGGTTCTTGGTATCAGCAACAAGAAGTTAACCACAGCAAGCAGCTTGTGGAAGGAAAGGGTTTATTTTTTGCCTATAGTTTTAAGGGAAAGTGCATCGTAGTGGGAAAAGTGTGGCAGGAGCAGGAAGCTACCATCACATCAGCAGGGAGGAAGTAGATAGTGAGAGAACAGTAAATGGAGGCTGGGCTGTGCCACCTCAAGGCCCACCCCCCAGAGACACACTTCCTCTAGCAGGAATTTACTCCCCTGAGGGCTCCACAGCCTTCCTGAACAGCACCTCTGACTAGGGATTAAGTATTCCACCAATGAGTCTATGGGGAGCATTTTGCATTCAATCTACCATCGATGAACATGACAAGAGAATAAATAAATTGGTGGAATCTTCTCACAATGAAATTCCTCATAATCTGTTATAGTTCTTTTCCTATTCTTGTTAGAATGTTATCTTTGCAGTTAAGATAAATAAGGACAGAAAGAACAAAGAAAAAGAAATTTATGTTTCTTGACTAGTTCTGAAACTTTCTTTCTCTAAAGACAAAACACAAGGTCTGAGAACATGTGCTAGGCTAAATTTTTGTATATAAGTACAGTGATATTTCATTTGGTTTAAAGGTATGCAGAACTCCAAACTTCCAAACTCACATTCACTGTGCATACTAGTAGTTTCTGGAAATGAACAACTTGCCTGTGAATCTTGAATAAAGACTTAAATCAACAAGTTTAAAGGGGCTGGAGAGATAGCTCAGCGGTTAAGGCACTTGCCTCCAGTGCCTAAGGCCCCAAGCTCAATTCCCCAGGAACCACATAAGTCAGACCCACAAGGTGGTGGCCCTGGTGCTCTTCTCTCTCTCTCTCTCTCTCTCTCTCTCTCTCTCTCTCTCTCTCTCTCTCTCTCTCTCTCTCTCTCTCTTTCTCTTCCTCTCTCTCTCGTCTCTGCTCGAAAATGAATAAATAAAATATTTAAAAAAACAAGTTCTGGAAGTCTGGCCTTCAAATCCCAAAGGAAGGGAAATTCTCCAGTCAGCTGTCAGTGAGTGGACAAGATGATCAGGATGTGTATGCCAAGGTGGAGAGAAACAGCAGCCCAGGCAGAAGAGTGTTCACAAGGAATGAATGGGGACAGAGCATAAGGTTAGAATCACTCCTCACCCCCTTGCAGCACAGCCTGGACCTTTCTACAATGAAGCAAACTAACAAATCAAGGAGAAGGAAATCGACACATCTTAACAGGCTTAAGATTTTGTTCAAGAAAAAAAATCACCAAGTCAAAAGAAGTAAGCTATAGACAGGTATATTTTCATGAATGAAAGTTGGTTCTTACCCTTCTATCTCTGTATAAAGTAGAAAAACAATTTTAAAATTAACAAGGGTTTTGAATTGACATGAAATAGTAAAAATATGCTAAAAAGACCTTAAAAAGAATTGTATGCTTATGCTTTTTATGTTATCCCATGCAAATATTAAGATGATTTTTTTTACTATTGAAAGAGGACACACTTATCAAAGGAATAAAACCGAGAGGTAAACAATGTGAGTGATTTTTCCTAACATCAAATAGTTCTGATTAAAGCCTCAAGCATTACTGCAAACCTGTAGGTTCTATATTGTCCCAAGAGAGGTTGTCTTTTACCTGAACAGTTGTTCAAAATGTCCTAGAATTGGAGAACTGAGAAAAGACATAGAGCAAAACATGCCAGGGGATCAAAGAAACAATCCATTTAGCATTATTTTGTCTCTTTTTCTTTCTTTGAATGTGCAGGGTGTGCAAGGCCCAGAGAAAGCCACCCCAGGAGCACAATCTAGGACGTCTACACACAGCTTCCTCTTTGCTGTCTCCATGTTGTTATTAGTGAACATTCGAGTCTTGCTTTCTCTCTGCAACAGGGAAGCAGGGGAAGGGCAACGCTCCTGCCCGAGGAAGGAAAGAAGAGATGGGAGAAATAACTGGACAGCACACACATGAACAGGCCCCAGCGTCAGGGTTGGGTCTGTGCAGCCACCTGCCTCGGTCTGATTGGAGCTCTCCATTCACTACTATCTTAGAAATGCCAAAAGGGCATCATTAATTTTTCATTGATCACATATTTTATTAATAAATTAATGCTGCCTCTTTGAAAGGAGGGAATGGTCACAGGAGCGCTCCAGACACCCAAATTCTCAGATGCTTAAACCCCTTATTGCAAGTGGTATTTGCATATAACCTGTACACATTCTGCCATGTATTTTAAATCATCTGTCCATCACTTATAATACCTAAGATAATGTATACATTATGTGAATGGTAATACTGTATTGTAAAGAGACTAGTGATTAAAAATACTATATATTTTCAGAAATATTTTATAACTAAATCAGTACCTGTCAGTGTGAAGGTTCCTAAAAAATAATAAAATAAAAATAGATCAAGCATATGACTCAGATATACCACTCCTGGGTATTTTCCACAACAACTCTAAGTCAACAGATCATTGTGCCACCCACACGATGATGTTTAATGCAGAACTATTCATTAGCGCTAAGCAATGGAATCACCCAAGGCATCCATCAACAGTAATTTATGAAGAAAATGGGATACATAACACACTGGAATTTTATTCATTTGCAGGGCAATGGCTGCAACTAGAGGCCCTCATATTAAATTAATTAAATCGGGCTCAGAAAAATGAATATTGCACGTTTTCTCCCATTTATGGAACCTAGGTTTTATATAGATACATAAAATACATATGTATATATAACATGAAAGAGGTACTGAGACCTCTCCAGGAAGAAGAAGGGGACTAATGGCAAGTGACAGAAAGAGAGCAGGGGGTTATGGGAGAGGAAAATATTCAAAATATATTATATACTTTCGGGAAAATGAAATGAATATGAAGCCCGGCACTATGTGCAATGAATACATGCCAATTAAAAAATAAATAAGGCAAATAAATAAGTCAGTTGCAAAAAGAAAAATATATTTTCTTTCTGAGGTTACTTGAATCTGGTATGAGCTACATTATCAATATCATGTATTATTTTTCCTAAAGCTGAGACAAAACTGATGTATTTATTATACTCATGGCAATGTAGTGTCAACATAAAACCCACATGAAATAACTATTATGTCCTTACACAATAAAAGATGTCCTTTTATATCATTGTTGAAGATGATTCTATGCAGTATTTTTTTCTTTGTCTCATGTAGCCCAGGCTGGCCTCAAATTCCCTATGAGGATAACCTTGAACTTCCAATCCTCCTGTCTCTACCACCCAAGTGCTGGGGTTACAGGTGTGAGCCTCCACACCCAGCTGAATAAAAAGCAATGCATATGGAAGGAACTCTTTACCAACCAAGGAACCCCAAACCCTTCCCAAGTGTGTTATAGATAAGCAGTGCAGAGAGAGAAGAGCAGAGCGCCCCCACCGACCTGCCGCATGCGCAAGGCTTCCTGCACATCTGCATCCAGCTGGGAGAGCTCTGCCAAGGTGTGCTCCAGGTCAGCAGAGATCAGCTCCTTGGCTTTCGTGAATTTCTCCTGCTCCTTGTGGCTCAGGGCACTCATGATCCTCAGGCTGGACTGGACCTCCTCCTGCTGGATCTGGGTCTTTCTGATCTCTTCCTGGATCTCCTGGAGCCTGAGGTCCAGGCACACAGGCCCACTGAGCTCCGCTTTCACCCTCCGCAGCCAGTCCAGGGAGCGGCCCATCTCAGTCTGGAAGTCTATGCTCTGGATCATTCGGGTCTCGCACTCTGTCACAGTCTCTCCAATGTCAGAAGTCAACTGTTTTAACTCCTCTTGCCAAGTCTGAACCTGGCCCTTGGCTTTCTCATAAGCTGATGGGTCAAGGTTCGGAGCCAGGTCCTCCAGATGCAAGGTGACCCGTTTCAGCAGAATCCCCGAGTCCTGCAGGCTTCCAGCCAGGGAGTGATACACTTTGAGTTTCTCCTCTGCCGGCAGGGTTTCCTCATTCACCCTGGACTGCTCTGTCTTCACAGCTTCTAGCTGACCCTCCAGTTGCTGACACATCTTTACATGTTCTTGGTAAGTGCCCGTGATGTCTTCCAACAAGCTGACCCTTTGCTCTGCTTGCCTCCTCAGCCTGTGATGCAAGGCGACCAGGTCCAGCATCTTGTCGGGCTGCCAGGGCTGACCGGTGCTACGAAAGCTTTCTTTTTTCTGGTTCAGTTCATCCACCGCTTCCCCGAGGCCCACCACCTCCCCGAGAAGGGCTCTGCAGCTCTCCTGCAGAGACAGACACTCCTCGATGACCAGGTCGGAGGGGACTTTCCTCATCTTCAGGAACTGGTCTTCCAGGTCCGTCAGAGACTGGGCTGTGAGCTGGATCAGGGAAGCATATTCCTTCCGAGCTAGAATCGCCTCCTGGATTTTATAGAACTTGTCTTTAGCCAAGGCAACGATGACGTTAAATTGTTGGGGCAAGGCAAGCAGCTTCTCACTGAGGTAGGAATGGTCAACTTCGTTCAGAGAGGGCAGAATGGCTTGCCCAGCTCTCTGCAGTGTGAGGAGGAGGCTTTCATATTCTGGAGACTGTTCGAGAACGTGTTGGTATTTGTCTAGTTGTGCATGGAGCTCTTCGCTCTCATTCATCAGGTTGATCTCAGGAAATGTAATAATATCTGCCTGTTTGAGCCAGTGACAGGCTTTGTCCAGATCTTCCTTAAAATGCTTTCGAGACACTAAGTTCTTCTCAAGCTCTTGTAACCGGTGATTACACTTTTGCAGGACAGAGTCATAGATGCTCTGCAATTCCTGAAGCTTCCCGAGAACTTCTCCCTTTTCCTGCTCGGTGACTCCCTTCATTACTTCTCGCCCTTGCGCCCAAAGACCAGTCACTTCATTTTGGTAAGTCTTGAGGCTGGCCTGGGCGCTCTTACATGTTTTAACCTGCTTGCTCACATCATCTGGGAGAAGGCAGATATGTTCCCTGAACATGATCTTCCGCTCATGCTGCTGGATCTGGTTGGTGGCCTGAAACACGGCCATGAGGAACTGGGTTTTCTCAGACAAAGCCTTGTTCAAGTACTTTCTTCGCTGGCCCACTAAGTCACTGAGACAATTCACGTGCTCTTGCGCATCCGAGAGAGCCTTCTGGATCACCTTGCGCTCATTGAGGCCAAGGTCAGCCATCACCCTGTCGGCATCCTTCATCAGGGACTTCAGGAGCATCTGCTTGGCCTCCAGCTCACTGCAGATGGCCAGGTGGTCCATGAGGAGGCTCTGGGCCATGTCAGGAGGTGGGCTCTGCTTCAGGGCCTCTGCAATGTTGGGCTGCTGCTCTTCCGTCCACTCCATCAGCTCCTGAAATCGGGACTGCACCACGGTTAACTCCTCCAGGTTGGTGACGGACACTTGGATTTTCCTTTTCACAAGGTCCTCAAGCTGAAACCAGCGCTGCTCAAAGTGACTGGTCTGTTCTTTCACCAGCTCCTTATCGTCCAGGTTCAGATGTTCGGTCATCTTCTGCCTCTGCTCTTTCAGATCTTCAATGGCGTGCTTCTTCTCCTGCAACGCCAGTGCTAACTTCTTCAAGGCCTCCAAGTGCACAGCTGTACTCTCTGCATCTGATCTAAAGATATGACAAAAGAGAAAAGAGCAAATGAGCTCATTATTATTATGGTGTGGTGTTTTGAATGACATGTCCCCCAGAGCCTAATGTTCTTTGAATGTTTGGTGCCCAGCTGGTGACAACTTGAAAGGTGGAGCCTTGTTGGAAGAAGTGTGTTGCTGGGGGTGGGTTTTGGGGTTTTATAGTCCAGCTTCCCCTTGCCAGAGCTCAGCTGACTTAGAGGATTTCCACCTAGATAATGTGAAATGAGGTGATGCCCAGCCTCTGGTTCATCCTGCTTTTGTGCCACGATGAAGCGTCCCCTTGAGACTATAAACTAGAAAAAAAAATAGATTTCTTTCCAAAAGCTGCTTTTGGACAGGTATTTTATCCCAGCAATGAGAATAAAACTGTAACTCTGTGAAATTACATTTTGCCACTTCCCTGAAGTAGCTGTTCTTAGCTTGGGATCCCTGTGAGT
This sequence comes from Zapus hudsonius, assembly GCA_004024765.1. Classification (NCBI taxonomy): domain Eukaryota; kingdom Metazoa; phylum Chordata; class Mammalia; order Rodentia; family Dipodidae; genus Zapus; species Zapus hudsonius. The sequence continues at coordinate 10,707 of PVHP010027290.1, read as the reverse complement.
TGCTCAGTGTATTGATAAAAGTGCTGTAATTGGACTGGGTTATACACCTCCTCTGCTCCTGTACCAGAATTTGAATCACATCAGGCTGCCTAGGTGTGGCTCAACTTTCCTTTAGCTGGATACTCTGTGCTCTAACCACATCTCCATGTGCTCTTAACTCCCTGTGCATCTTACCAACTATATGGAACTTACATAGTAATAAGATTCCCCAGAGGGTCTGTGCAGTGCCACACATTGAGAAACATTCATCTACTGCAGTACTGAAAATGTTATTCAATCAAGTTAACAGTAATTGATTCATATACTTTCTTCAAATCTAATAACAAGGAGTTAGATGGAACAATCATTGTAGATGGTATAAACAATGGCTCTGAGAGTTACTTAGTAAATACTTAGATATTTTGGTTCAGGTGTGTACTGAGATATGAGAAATCTTATAATTTGGGGAATAGTCACTCTTTGCCTGTGGGTGGGATATGCAAGTGTGTGTGGAGGTCAGAGGTCAATGTTATGTACCTTTCTCAATTATTATCCACTTTTATTTATTGAGATGGGGTCTCTCACTTAACCCAGGATTCACTCAGCCAGATGGCCTGTCTCCACCTCCCAAGCATTACAGGCCCACATTACTGCATGTGGCATTTCCATGGGTGCTAGGGATACAAACTTAGAACTTCACACATGTTGGACCTTAGGTTCTATCTTGAATTTACAGGAACAAGTCTGAACTGTAAAAGGCCTGGTTGGGAGGCAGGGTGAAGATTTTTGTTTTGGGCATGTTAGGTTTGAGGTGCCTGTAGGGCTTCTGTAAGCCAGAAATATGTGGGGTTTTTTGTTTTGTTTTACTGATATTAACTGGATGCATTCCGAACAGCAGTAGGTGTTAAAGAAAATATAAACAAGTGAGAGAATCTCATGCCAAGATAAACAAACTCCAAACAACCATGATTTTGCTACTTCTCAAATACTTTAAGCAGTTACAATTGCTAGAAGGTAGCAGATTATGGTAAAGAAAGTACATATTTAATAATGATAGTGTTCAAACCATGGAAAGATCTTCACAGGATGAACTAAGGTGTAGAGGGAAGATGCTTTTCAGGGGGAAAAAGTTATGAAGGATTCAGGGACCAGAACATCTCAAAGGATGCAAAATAACTGACTTTTAATTGTTCATTAATTCCTAGAAAATGACTATAGTGGTTTAGATGTGAAATTTCCCCCATAGGCTGTGTTCTTGAGCCCCCTGGTTTCTATCTGTTGGTGCTGTCTCGAAAGTTTTGTGGAAACTTTAGCAAGTAGAGCCTTGCTGGAGAAAATGGTTCACTGAGTGGACCTTGAGGTTTTACAGCCTGGTCTCACTTCCTATCTGCTTTCCGCTTCCTGTTCCAAGGTATGAGGAGTTTCAAGTTCATACCCCTGTCACTATGAGGCAGCCAGCTCCTACGACTTCCCCTTCCTGATGGATTGTGAGCCCAAATAAACTTTTTCTCCCTGAAGTTTCTTTGAGTCCAGCATTTGGTTGCAATGACAAGAAAAGTGACTAATACAATGTCATGGTTTGATCCAGGTGTCCCCCACAAACAAATGACTGTTCTGATTGATCAGTCCTCAGCTGATGGCAATTTGGGTTTTACAACCTTGATGGAGCTGTGTTGTTGGGGGCGGGCTTATGGGGGTTATAAACCAGCTTCCCCTTGCCAATATTTGGCACACCTTCCTGCCTATTTCCAGTGCTGTGGCAGAGGTGATGTCCACCCCTCTGCTCATGCCATCGTTTTTCCTGCCAGGATGGAGTCTCCCCTCGAGTCTGTAAGCCAAATAAACCCATTCCTCCACAAGCCACATTTACTTGGGTTTTTCTGTGCAGCAACTAGAATGTTGACTACAATATATGATGATCAAACTTGACTTAAGTATATAAAATAAATTACTTTTCAGAATTGCTGAGAAACCTCTGGGGTTGGAGAAATGGCTCAGTGATTAAAGGTGTTTGCATGCATGGCCTGGGTTTGATTCCCCAGTACCCACATAAAGCCAGATGCACAAAGTGGTACACACATCTGGAATTCTTTTGCAGTGGCTAGACTCTGATGCACCCATTCTCACTCCTCTCTCTCTTTTCCTTTCCCCCTGTCTCTCAAAAATTAAAACAAGAAACTTCTGGCACACAGAGGTTCAAGATGGGTCCACTTCATGAATTCATAGCTTGTTTATAACAACAACACAAAAGATAGAAATGTTCTTATAAAATTCCTCAAGGTCACAGAATAGTTGTCCGTGGGACAATCTTCGAAGCCACAGAGAAAACCAGTGCCATTTTTACACATTTCTCCCTTGCTCACTGGTGATTAACATTAAGAGATGAAGCCAGGAGTCTATACCCATAAGACAACATTAGGATCTTACTAGATATTTTGCCAACTGCTGGCTTAGCATTAGTGACCTGCCGAAGAATCTCTGTTACCTGGCCAGGTTGTCCCATTCAGTAGTAAATTTTTCTAAGAGGGCTTCAACAACAGTCATCCGGTCATGGTAATCACTGGTTCTCTGAAGATCCTGTTCCCTCTGGGCACGCAGCTGCTCAGACTGCACACATAGGTCCTGCCACTGGTCATCTAAATGACGGATTTCCTTGTGTTCAGGGGACTCCTGCTTCTTGGTTAACTTGTTTACCTTTTCTATGAGGGTGCTCACGGATGCCCGTTTGCACTGTAGCTGTTTAACAAAATCCTATGGATAATAATGAGAAATGAGTAATAAATGATGAACCCTCCACATCAACACAGAGTGAAACACAGATACAATACTGCCACAGAAAATCTGAAAATCTATAATCAGAATGCTTCCTTATGAACAGAAGTTTCCAACTGTGTGGGAATCATAGTAACTTTGGGATTTACTTTCATTGTGGCAATTTGAGACGTATCAAAGTGACTTTCCTTTGTTTTTCTCAAAGCCTTAAGAGTTTATTTTACTTTATTTGCAAGGAAAAGAGAGAGAATGGGAGAGAAAGGGAGGAAGGGAGGGAGAAAGAGAGAGAGAGTGTGTGTGTATATGTGTGTGGGGGGTGGGGGGTGGATGAGCAAGCACAAGGGTATCTTACCACTGGAAATGAACTACAAACTCATATGCCACTTTGTGCATCAGGCTTTACCTGAATCCTGAGGAATCCAACCCATGTTGTCAGACTTTGCAAGAAAGTACCTTAACCACTGAGCCATTTCTCCAACCAGAAGAATTTTAAAGAGTTCATGCTTTTGTGAAAAGAGAAAATCTAATTTATACTATCACCTATTCTTTTCTGCATCTGCAAAGGATATTCCAGTAGATAATACATATGAAACATTGTCACATAAAAAATTCCATTTGGTGAAAATCCAATCCTCTTTCCAATAAAGTTAATGTTCTTAAAATATAATTCTCTACTATACTTTAGCACTTTACATTATATAGAATATAATCATATTTCAATTACAGTTTAAGTTAACTATATAACAAATAAATTTGGAATTTACTGATAGGCTTATTTATCTTCCTATAGCTGTTAGCTATATAGTGTTCAAGGCTGAGGAGCAGTAATAAGCCATTGTGTTTGTTTAGTAGCAGGCTTTGGGCTCTGTGGGGTAAATGACAGCTGTCTTGCTCAGAACAAAGTATACAGTGAATGTCCTCTGAGAAAATAATGGCCACATGGAACCCCAAGAGTATATACTATTTTTTTGAGACAGAGTCTTGCTTTATCTCTGAGGCTAGTTTGAACTCCTAGGCTAAAGCCATCCTCCTGCCTCAGCTTCTCAAGCAGGTGAGGCTATAGATACATACCTCACTTAGGAACAGTTACTTTCTGGTCTGTCTTGAAGTCCTGTCACCAAAGCTCAGATTATCTCCCAGTTTTTAAATAGCTGTACTGATGTCTAAGGCTGGACAGACATCCAGGTCTACTGGAATAAATGTGTTGGATTCATTTCATCTGTCTCCTGTCCTGCCCTCCTTTACCTCCCCAAAGAGAAGTCACTTCCCACCTTTACTTGCAAAAACATGTTCTGGGTGATGTTGGGCTCCAGCTCAGAGGGTCTCCTCCTCATGTTCTGCAGCTGCTGGTCAGCTTCCTGGAGGTAAATCCAGAGCTCTGCCTTCAAGTTCTTTATCTCCTCCCAGCCCTGAGTCAGGCTCTGTGCCTGCACCAGCCTTTGTTCAATCTTGAAGAAATGCAGAGGCAAAAGTCAGCAGCCTTTTAGACAAACATCTATACTCAGTGGATCAGAGATGAAACCTGTAATGGGTCTGTGCACAGATAGTGACACACATGTACACATGTACACTCATGTGCATGCTCGCGCGCACACACAGGGACACACACACACACACACACACACACACACACACACACACACACATTCACACACAGACACATCCAAAGGACATTTCTTAATTTGCTTCAGGAAAAGCAGACTTCCCTTTAAGTTTAGAGTTTCTAAATGATTTAAAGATGTAAGAGTTACATCATACAATTCCAAATGGTGTGTGAAGATCCAAGAAATGTAAACAACTTATTAGATAAAAAGTTGCCCAAATAGCTTTTCGCACTAGGCCTTGATGTTTGACTCATGAACTTGGTGTCAAGGTAACTAGAAAGCATCATATCATTGTCTCTCCTACAGGCATCTTTCCATCTAACAAAACATTGAGGTTTCTATGTCTGTTTGTTTGTGTTTGATACAGAGCCTCACTCTGGAACCTAGGCTTGCCTTGAACTCCTGGTAATCATCCTGCTTCAGCTTCTTGAGTGCTGGGATTAAGGTATAAGGTACCATAGACACTACATATTGAGCTAATGTTCTAGACATACATATATATGTGTATATGTACATATATTTTTATATCTTCTTTTCTGGTTTTTGAAATGATATAATTTATTTTAATAAGTCATTTCTATAACATATAGATTCTATTATCCTTCAAAGGATTTAAAGTCTAACCTTAATAATAGAAATGACAAACACACTATTTTAAGACTTTTGTTTACCTCTGGATCATTTTGACATAATTTTCCCCTGTGCATCATAGTTATATTTAAATATTCTGTGACTGTTTAAGAAATTCAATGTGGAAACCAAGTCCCACTCTTGTCCTGACCCTGACTCGCTGCTGTGTGTTGAAGCAGGAGGAGGGCAGTGGTGGCGGGAACTCTGGGCTGGCTGCTGGGCCACTCTCTGCCCGTTGCACTCTCCTCAGACACCCCAGAACTTTCCACTGAAGCACTACAAGTCTGTGAGTCCTTCAGTGCCACATTTCATAGCCACTACCAATGGATGAGAGGAGCATGACGGGTGTTATGTTCTTCGGTACTCTTGCTATAATAAAGCTAAGGTCACAAGGCCACCTTGAATGTGACTTAAAGGGAAAACTGAAAAAGGAGAAAAGAATCAAAAAAGGTACTGAAAAGTAGGGAAAAAGAAAGATAACGGCAATTAAGAAGCAAAGAGGAAGAGACAAGAGGTAGCGGTAATAGCTGAATGAGACTAAACGAATCACATATATTTCCCTGGCATCAGTTTCTGCTAGCATTTTATTGCCATGACTTGATGAAAGTTGACATAGTGATTAAAATATTGATTTATTATAGTGACTATGGGAATATCATAGCAAGAATAATTCAAGAGAAATATTCTTTAAGACTCATAAAACATGTGAATTGGGAGAACACAATAAAACAGACAACTCAATGTGATTATTCAATATTTTTTTACCAGCTGCTCTGTTTGTTGAATGTCTTTGGCTGTGTTTTTCACTGAAGAGTTTGACAAGTCACACATGGAGCAAAGAAGATCCAAGTAGGTTCTGGCTTGCTCTTGCAAAGCTCTGAAGTGTTTGACCTGAAGAAAGGCAATGGTCACAGTGAAATGAATGTGTACACTACCCAGGTAGCAAACATTTGTAGCCTGGTAATGTTTTATTGTTATTTCAAAGATAATCTTGTCATGTCAGTGTTTTCATATTGTTCTGAAATATCCTCATGACTCATAGGAGAAGATTCAAACACACGGACGGGTATGTTTGTCCACCATCTGCTTCTTGTTTTAATGAAAGCTGTCTGCCTAGACACGCCTCCAGTCTTTGCAGATTTTCTGTCTCCAGTCTTTCCTTCTGGATTTTCTGCCCAGATTTCTACTTCTTTTTCATCTCAGAGAAAGAATCCACAGGGGACTCAGCCCTGTTCCTTCACATACTTTTGTGTATCTTAAAGTCAAGCCCACAATTACAGTGAGTGGAAGGCTTCCCTGAAGTAAGGGAAAAACACAGGTGGTTGGTCTTCCTTTCTCTGTGGGAGGTTGATCACCTGTAATTCTCTTTCCATGAGCCCCAAAGAGGAAACACTGAGAAATGGGTTTCTTTGTGAGTGATTAGGCATTAGGCAGGTCAGATTTTAAATACTGGGCATAAAGCAGTCCACTCAGAACAACCCTAACTCTTCTGATGTTTATGTTTGTGTTTTTTTAAGTACTTTTATTTGTGAGCAGAGAGACAGAGAATACTATGTGCCAGAGTCTCTTGCTGCTGCAAGTGAACTCCAGACACAGGTGCCACTTTAAATATCTGACGTTATGTGGATACTTGGGAATTCAACCTGGGCCATCAGGCTTTGCAAGCAAATGCCTTGACCACTGAGACATCTCTGCAGGCCTTTATGCTCTTAGGAGAGTTGTAGGTAATACAAGAACAAATATACATTGCAGTGTTTGGCAAGGCTAAACCAAGTGGAAAAGAAAGGATGGTCAGAGTAAGGAAGGAGTAGCTTTGCTACTTTGCTCAAAATGCATCTCTATAACCTCAAAGAGGAACAGACCTATATATTTTATTTAAAAGGAGAGAGATATATAGAATGAGAATCAGAGAACAAGGAACCTCTTGCCACTGCAAACAAACTCCAGATGCATGCACCACTTTTTGCATCAGGATATACATGGGTACTGAGGAATCAAACTCTGACCAACAAGTGAAGGAATTTTGCAAGCAAGTGACTTCAACCACTGAACCATCTCTCCAGCCCCAGACCTGAACATATTGAGGAACCAAGCCATGGTCTAGGGTAAATGCAGTTCACACATGTGGACAATGGATGCAAAGCCCAGAGGCTGGGATATAGTGAACAGGTAGGAGCAGAGGTCAGCAGGGTGGACAGGGACCATAACATCTAAAGGAAATTTATGACTTCTGAAATACAGAGCCACAAGATAAAGAATGACTCGAGAAAGCTCAAAGAAATGTGTATAATAGAGTATATTCTGCTATAACAAAGAGTGACGTCATGTCCTGTACAGGGAAATGGGTGACGGTAGGGATGAAATAAGCCAAACATCTCAGTTTGTGCCTTCAGTCCAGTCTCTGTACTCAGAACTGTTGACATTGGAGAGCAAACAGCTCTCTGTAGCAAGACCCATCCCCAGCCCTGCAGTGTGCTCCTCCCCATGCTGAGCCTGAACCTGCAGGTGCTAGTTTCACGACCACCTCTCACAGTTCTGGCAACCAAAAATGTGTTCAGTTTTTCTAAAGGTCCCACGGGAGGCAAAGTTACCACCTCGCCCAAATCCAGACCACTGTTGCAATCCCATCATCTTAACAAACTTACTTTGGTGGGGAATAACAATTATATGACCACTGTAATAGTGAAGTTGGTACCAGAGAGTGGGACTGTGGCTCTGATGAATCTGACCATGTGGGTTAGTCTTTTTGAACTTGGATGCCAGAGGAATGTGACTGCACTTGGTACTTTGGACTGCAGAAGCCCTGCAGAGTGTTAAACCAAATTTTAAGAGCTATTCTGGTGAGAATTTGAAATTGCTAAGTGCAGTGAAAATTGTGTTGGCTTATGAACTTTGAAAGGAGAAGGAAAGACTACAGAGAAATGTGTTGGAAATGAGCTACAGGCATAAAGGTTGGCTCTGTTCTACCGCACATTCTCAGAGGGTTTGATCAAGATTGATTTTAAAGCTTGGCGGAAGGTATAGAACTGAAAGACGTATGCATGTGGATGCAGTGTGTGGAGGCCAAAGGACAACCCCAGGAGTTAACCTGAGGAATGTCTTCTACCTCTATGAGACAAGGCCCTTTACTGGCCTGGAGTGCATTGATTAGCTTAGACTGGTGAGTGGGCAATTCTAGGGATAATACTGTCTCCTCCTCTCCAGTTACAGCAGCATACCATCATGGGTAAAGGAGATTGGCCTCAAGTCCTCTTGCTGGCAAGATGAGCATGGTACCCACTCAGCTATCTCCCTAACCCCAGTAGTTTAAATTTTATAAATGTATTAAATTTTAAATTTAAATTTATTCTGAGATATACAGAATTAGCTTAATTCCAAGAGCCTTGGAAGCATCAATGATTAAAAAGTAGTCAAATGATTGATGCTAAAATTAACTTCAAAGCAAATCTGACAGTGCTTTTTCTCATGTCCCCAATTCATATTTTATGTCTTATAAAAACACGGGTGATTCTGAATGGAATACGATGACCCTTTCTTGTGGTTGTGCAGAGTGTATTGTTTTTATATATTTATAGGGTATTTCATATGAGAAGTGCTGGAAAAAAATCCATCTTGGGATCACAGTGTGGATGCCTCTGTTTGGAGTTGTTTGGAGTCAGCACTGGTGGGATTCTCCAGTCATGGACCTACACTGTCCAACCATCAGAAGCCTGCTCATGTCCACATGAATACAGCAATTATCCAGGAAAACACTAACTAGTTAGAACGAAACAAAGAAAGAACAGGAACAAAACAAAATCCCTTCCCCTTCAGTGCATATGAGACCCATATGTGCCCACAGCTTCTAATACCCTTCTGTGGCAACTTCCAAGTGAGAGGCAGACATGCTGAAAGACTGGGGTGGGGAAGGGCAGAACTAGTGTGGACTACAGAGCCATGCATTCTGGAACTCAAGATCAGTTTCTCCCTCTGGTTACTACATATTCTGGGGAGTAATAAATCTTGTCCTGCTCTAGCAGAGGGCTACTGGGAATAACACTGTTTCCCTCCCTCCTCTTTTAGACAACAAAGGAGAAAATTGAGCTTTTGGGTAAGGTCATTGTTTTGAATAAGAGACATAGCTACTGAAGTTTCATGATCCAAGGAATGGCTGAAGAAAGCTCACAGTCTAAAGGAAATGTGTCATATGTATGCAAAGGAGTTTTATATTCTGCCTTAGAGAAGAAGGAAATCACATTCTTTGCAGGAAAATGGATGGAACCAAAGTTCATCATGTTCAGCAAAATAAACCAGACCCAGAAACATAAAGATCATGAGGTATTTCTCATGTGGGGAATATAGGGACTGAAAAATAAACATAAAAATGAAAAGGGTATAATGGGTGATCAAAGGATGTTATATTTATGTGTGCAAAATACAATGTATCCACTATTTTATATAATAGATAATATGCTAAAATTATAAAATCAAAAAACCAGAATCTAGATAGTATTTGATTTTTTTCTTGACTCAAAGAGAGTCACATTTCATTTGTTTGACACGATGTCTTATAAAGTATAGCATATACGCTGGTGTGAAATTTTCATGACTTAAGTAATATCAATCATTTAAGCCAGTTTATATTGGGAATAGATTAAATAAACTAGGGGGATGAAACAAAAACCTGAATTATATTAATCTCACTTAGTGGTGAGAAAATGAGTTTTTACTTGATGCTATTAATTCATATTTGACAGCTGTAGCTTTCACAACTAAATTTCTCTAAGATGTTTTCCCACAAGATCAGCACTGCCTATAAAATCTGCTAAGTGGGAAACATTTCTTAAAATGTTCTTTCATGTTCCAACAAGTCTCAGTCATAGAATTTTAAGCTTGGGGATATATATTAATATGAAATAGCTTTCCTTCATATGACAAAATCCCCTTTCATCGTTCATTTCCTAAGCATCTTGTTTGTGAAAGAAGAAACTATAATGGGAAAAGCTTGTGTTGCTTTTTTGCTTACAGATCATGTTCATTTGTGACGTGACATTTGGATTTCAATTAACTTTGAGAAATGTGTATACAGTTGACCTATCCATCCACAGGGTCCACATTAATGGGTTCAGCCCATTGAAACTACTGGAAAGAAACAAATCTGTGTCTGTACCAAATATGTGGATTTTTGTTCCTTGTCAGAATTCACTGGACAGAATTCACAGTTCCAAGATGACCTTGAATCTGCTATGCCTTTGAGAAGGACTTTCAACTTCTGGTCCCCTGGCCTCCACCTCCTGTCAAGTAGATTACAGCTGTGTGCAACCATGCATGGCTTTAGGAGGTCCTGGGGATCAAACCCAGGGTTTCATATTCAGGAGGTAGGCATTCCATCAACTGAGCTACAATCACCAGCCAACCCAACATTTCTGCACAATTAATTCTTTTGAATAAAAACTAGCAACTGTTGATGTGGGATTTTAAATAATCTAGAAAGGATGTGTAGACTCTGGGTGGATAGGAGTGAGTTATATGGAAATGGTACACACACTCTTATACATAAGGGACTGGAGTATTTAAATATTGGGTAGCCACAACAGCTCTGAAACCATCTCCCTATGGAGACTGGGAATGGCTGCACTTATATCATCACTGGACAGAAGAAGAAAGTGAGGCTCACAGAAACCTAGTGATGGCATCTATGGCCTCCCACTGATGAGGTTTTAGAGTTGATCTCTGGTGATCA
>PVHP010027289.1:0-23812 GCA_004024765.1 Zapus hudsonius | reverse complement strand
TCTGAATTCACATACTCCCAGAAATGGTTGGTGTTCTCAGTATCCAGGGTAGAAAAAGTTCATTATACACAGGTATACTGATGCAATTGTGAAGAAAAGCCACATCTACATTAAAGCTTTTATTCCCACTTTTACAAAGCTCAAGAGAATCTCTCAAAAAGATCAAATGGTTTTCAAATAACTTCTCCAAGAAAGAAAACTCTCAAAAATATTTGTAGAAATATGAAAATATCTAACACACCAACAAAATAAAATGAAAAATGGTTGTCAACAACCGAAAATTTGGAGATATACCAAGAACTGCAGAATGAAGTCCATTATGAAGTGAAAATTCAGTCAATAGAAACAGATGCAAAAATTATATGAATAATAGAATTAATAGACAAAGATTAAAAGTGATAACTATATTCTACTTGTTCAAGTAAGTAGTAGAAAATTGCATATGTTAAGCAGAGACAATGAAGAAATTTTTAAACACCAAATTGACTTGTTAGAGATAAACTACAATATGTGAGATGAAAAGTACATTGAATGGAATTAAAGCACACTCAGTTCTAAAGAAGAAAAGATTTGTGAATTTAAAATCAATATATATGAACTAAAGATAAGCACAGAGAAAAAGACAAAAAAAAATTCAGTGACTTTCAACCACCCAATTTCCATGTAACTAGACTCCCTAAAGAAAAGGCAAGTGAGAAGTACTGGAAAAATATTTGAAGAAATATAACATAACTATACTTTTCATACTTAATAAAAACTGTAAGTTCACAAATCCAAGAAGCTCAATAAACCCTAAGCATTAGGGTTGTGTTGGGAGAATAGAACTCCTAAGAATGACAACAGAATTGTCAGGAACAATTTAGGCAAAAACAGTAGCACAGTCATAGTAATAAAGAAAAAGAAAAACACCTGTTAGCAGGGAATTCTATACCCACTGAAAGTATCCATAGGACCACAAATAAAATAAAGGCATTTTTTTCAGACATACAAAAGCTGAAAGAATTCACAACAAGCAAATTATGGGAAAGATTACCTACAGAATTTCAATCAGAAAGAACACAATACAACAAATGGACACTAGTACCAATATAAAAAAAAGATGTTCTCTGGAAATGGTAAATGTGTAAGTTAATATAAGAGACTTTGTGACTAATTTTTAAAGCATCCTTTAAAGCTAGTGGAATTTCAATAGGTGAAAATAAGAGCAATGTACCCTGGCATTTGTAACATGTAGAGTTAAAATGTATAACAATAAAAGCACAGGATTTGATTGGGGAAATGGAATGATAAGATGATAAGATACTTATATGACAAATTTAATAATTTAAGGCTAACTATAATTTAGAAAAATGTGTATTGTAAATTTCTACAACTCCTATAAAGTTATAATTAATAAATAAAAAAGAGCAAATAGGAATTAAAAATATTGCTGAATTAATCTAAAAAGTTAATAAAAAGAACAAAAACCAAATAGAACAAACACATAGCAATACAGTAGACTTAAATTTCATCATGTATCAATTTATATTACATTTAAATAACAAAACATAATTGTCAAAAGGGAAAACCTCATTTATCTATAAAAACTCACCATATATATACATATATATATATATCAAGTAAACAAAGGTATAACATGATAGTATAAATCAGACAATATATAAAAATATCACCATACATGTGAATAAACACAAAAATGTGATATAATCTTGAAATAAAATGGTTACTAGGAACAGATAAAAAAAATTATCATAAGAAAGCTTTAAGATAGCTACTAACATTAAAATCAATGACATCATGGAATTAATGATCCATCATGTCACCAGTGAGGAAAACACAGATAGATATCACACCAGAACAATAAATATGTGAGTTCACTAGGAAAGTTGTTTCTGCAACAAAATCTACCAAATCAAAATTAAAATCACAAAAATTAATAAACTACAATCCAAGAAGTTGCAAGACTCTCCTGAGAGAAAATAGCTTTAGCGATGTCTGCATTCTTGATTGGTGGTTACAGGAAGAAACTGTTTCAAAAGCGTGAGAAGATGAAGCTGAATTTATATCACATTTTTTAAGGTTCAAGTGTGAGGTGAGGGTTTCAAGAAGCCTCAAACTCATGGGGAGGACCATGGAACATTTGCTGAGGCAAGCTTCATGCCAAACAAAACCAGCCCAAGAAACAGCTCACAGATGCTATGAGGAAGTGCTGGAAGATAGGACTGGAGCCCAGTGGATGTCATTGTGAGTCCCAGATGTCAGGCATGGAGCCGCAGGGTGTGGCAGTAGCTGCCAGATTTCAATCTTGGTTTAATCCAATCTTTCCTTGGTAGGCTCCCACTCTTCCCCCTTTGAATAAGAAAGTGTGCCCTTCATCATTGTATATTGGAAGTGTGTAATTTATTTTTTGATTTGTCATAGACTTATAGTTAAAAGACTATCTTTAATCTTAGAAGAGACTTTAGATGTTGGACTTTTGAACAGTGTGGAAAATATATGATCATAGTGACTTTTAAAGATGGACTGAATACATTTTGCATTATAAGATGACTTTGTGGGGCTGGAGAGATGGCTCAGCAGTTAAGGCACTTGCCTGTAGTGCCTAAGGCCCCGGGTTCAATTCCCCAGTTCCCATATAAGCCAGACCCACAAGGTGGTGGCCCTGGTGTTCTCTCTCTCTCTCTCTCTCTCTCTCTCTCTCTCTCTCTCTCTCTCTCTCTCTCTCTCTCTCTCTCCCCTTGAAAATGAATAAATAAAATATTTTTTAAAAAATGACTTTGTGCTAGTGAAGGTCAAGGGTGGAACTTTAAAGTTTGATTATAAAATGTCTTCTGCTGGGGCTTAGGTTTGAGTGCTTGGTCCAAAGCTGGTGGTACTATTTCAGAAGGCTGTAGAACCTTTGAAAAGCATACCTGGAGTAGGCAGGTCAGTAGGGTTAGACCATTCCTGCTTCTGGCTCCCGTGTCTCTGCTTCCTATTCCACTGAGATATGATTCCCAGGCACCTGATCATGGTGCATGGAGCCATCTTCTGCCTTGCTTTCCCTGTCAGGATGAACTATGTTCCCTAAAACTGTGAGATGAAATAAATCATTGTAAAAAATTCTTTTATGTGTTTGTATATGTACATATGAATATAGGCAAAAAAACAGCTAGAAGTAGACATAGAAAAACCTCTCCAAAATCATGACACTGTCAAAGATTTCTTAGAAACTGCAAAATAAATCACTGGAACTTCTTCAGAAGTGTCTGTAAGAATGGTTAAGAAAAATATAAACATGTCACAATTTGATGGGAAATATTTATAGGACATATATCTGAGAAAGAATTTGTATTTAGTGTATATAAATAACTTGACTTTGTATTTACTAAATATAAATAATGTCTATAAACTAATAGTGAAGTGGCAAACAACCCAATGACAAAGTGGATAGACTTGAACATACATTTCTCAAAAAACAAAAGAGCACACAAAATATGACATATATTAGGTAAGTAAGTATATATAAGCATTCAGCATCATTACTTATAAGTGAAATGTATGAACAGATATGATTCGCTATTTCAAACCACCTGAAACATAAAATTAAAAAGATAGACACAACCAAATGTTGCTGCGAATGTTGAGCAACTAGACTTGACATTCATCTTTGCTATGGAAGCACATGATATTTGTTTACTTTGAAAGAGTTTTGACAGTTTCTCACAAATATAAACTAACTTCATGTTCATTTCTACTTGCATAAGTACAATAAAAATATATACTCAAGATACGTACAAAAATTATAAAATATCAAAATAAGCTTTATTCATAGATGCTAAAAATTAGAACAAAAGTCTAAAGTCCAACAGCAAAAGAAAAAAAAAACAACCACATCAAAATGCATTCATTTAATGAAATGCTCTTCATCAATAGAAATAAAGCGAGGCTCATCCTGGAGAGATAGCTCAGTGGTTAAGATAATTGCTTGCAAATTCTGATGAACTACGTTTGATTCCTCAGTACCCACATTAAGCCAAATGCCCAAAGTGGCACATGCATGTGGAGTTTGTTTGTAGCTGCAAGAGGCTCTGGCATGCCCATTCTCTCTCTCTCTCTCTCTCTCTCTCTCTCTCTCTCTCTCTCTCTCTCTCTCTCTCTCTCTTCTTTTTTTTGTTTGTTTTTTGAGGTAGGGTCTTACTCTAGCCCAGGCAGACCTGGACTTCGCTATGTAGTCTCAGAGTGGCCTTGAACTCAATGTAATCCTCCTACCTCTGCCTCCTGAGTGCTGGGATTAAAGACGTATGCCACCATGCCCGGCTCCCATTCTCTTTCTCTCTGATTCTCTCTCCTCTCTCTCTCTCTCTCTCTTCTCTCTCTCTCTCCTGCTCTCTGATTGCAAATAATAAACATTTTTTTTGCAACCAGAGTATCATTATTTTGTATTAAGTGAAAACTTTTGGGGGGGAGAACTGATTTATTTTATTTTATTTCCTTTCAAAGTAAGGTCTCACCCTAGCCCAGGCTGACCTGGAACTCAGTCTGTAATCCCAGGTTGTTTTCAAATTCATAGTAATCCCTCTGCCTCCTAAATGCTGGGATCAAAGGCGTGTGCCACTGTGCCTGGCTCTGATTTTATTTTATTTTACTTTTTATCTATTTTTAATTAATATCTTTATTATGAATAAGTATATACATTGTATGAGCAAATCTTGTGATTGTGTCCCTGTTTCCCTCCTCTCTGTCCCCTACCCACTGGGCTCCTTCCTCGGTGTGCATACTGTATCAGTCAATAGGTTAGGGGGTTATGAACTGCACCAGAGGGAGCCAGTTTTTCTTTTTTTCTTTCCCCTTTGTGCACTGTTGCTGAGGGGGTGATGTCTCTGGATATTCTCCCACCATGGCTCGTACAATCTTTTGGCCCCCTCTTCTGCTCAGTTCCTTGAGTCATAGTGGGTGAGTTTTAAGTCTGCTTTGCTGTTGAGATCTTAAGTATCTCTGGATCTTTGCCTGGGTTGTGTTGGGTATCATTGGTGTCTGTCTCCATTGACCTTTCACGGGTTATCAGACTTGCTGTGGTGATTGGTCTCCTGTTTGTCTAGTCACTTTCTCCTAGGTTTCATTTGGGCCCTGTGCAAAGGCCAGGGGTGGTTTGTCCCCTGCCAGGATGTCAGCCATCATCCAATGTCTTGTTGATGGAACCTGGTTGTCCCTGGCTCTCTCTTCTGGCCTGGAACCTGGGGTCTGTGGGCAGGATCCTGCTGCACATGGGCTGGTGGGCATCCAAGGCACAGCTCCCTCACCTGGCCTTGCTTAGGGTCCTTAAGTAAAAACTTTGTAATGACGAGTCTTGAGTTGGCACCACCAGGGCCTCCTTGCCCCCATTCCACTTAGGGCCCTCCTCGGTGGATGCTGTTTTGCACTCTGGGGTTGAGGGCTAGGAGTTATGTGAGCAGCATCAGTCATTGAGTGGGGGGCAATGCCTCTGGGTGTTCACACACCATGGCGGTTACAATCTTTCCACCCCCTCTCCCACAAAATTCCCTGATGCATGATGGGAGAGTTTAAATTGACTGTAGTATTGAGCTCTTAGCAGCCTCTGGATTTCTGCTTTGGAGCATTTTGAGCATCCTCAGTGTCTGTCTCCGTCACCCTGGCTCAGGTCTGAAATTAATAAATATTTTTAAAAATAAATTAAAACTTACAGTAATTTGAGTAATTATTAAAATATTGCCTTAGGAAAGAAAATAGCACCGAGTATACAATTCCATTTTAATGATAGGAAGGGTTAGAGTGAAAATAAGTTTATTATTTGGATATGGAAATCTACTAGAACTTTCTGAGAGATGAAAATGGTCTATACCTTTTTTGTCATATTTTATATTTGCCAAAGTTCCAGAAAATTAATACTTAAAATTTCCAAGTCTCACATGTTGCAACTTTTGCTTGAGGAAGAGAGTACAACTAAGGCTGAAAATACTTTACAAAGAACTTTTAAATTGCTATTTCTTTAGAAAAAGTTTCCTTCATATTATTTGTATGTGGTGAATCTGAAACTTTTTCATTTACTTTGAATGAAATAATAATGTCAGCCTTAGAAAAAGATTCCTACAGTACTAAAACTGGACTGTCCTGAAAAATCTCTCTACACAGCCTCTGACCCCCAAGGTAGCTATACCATCAGTTATGCAGAAGTTAAAGATCGTTCTACTGCCTTCATCCTTCGATCATCTAATTGCAACTGTACAAACATTTGCAAAGAAGCTAATTGGTCATGTGACTGCCTATACAATTCATCAAATGCCTACTCCTGCTCACAAGATAGTAGTTTCCTTTGGTTGTGCTACATGATTATAGACAAGAAATATTTTCTGACGGATCCCTCATTACTTGAATGTGCAATCGTCTGTGGCTATTTCTGCCTTGTATATTAAATGCTGTCAGCTAGAAGTTGAAGTTAAAATCTGTTATGTGTGACAAAGTTTAGTCAAATTTCATTTTATCAATATAAGACTGGGCTTTATTCCTTAACCAGTTTTGTGTGTGTGTGTGTTTGTGTGTGTGTGTGTGTGTGTGTGTGTGTGTGTGAGAGAGAGAGAGAGAGAGAGAGAGAGAGAGAGACAGAAAATACAGCAATGAGAATGATGAAAATCTTCTTTTCTTCTTTTATGACTTCACAACACAGTGAGCCCCAAATTTCAATTGATGAAACAATAGAATTAGCACCACCCAATTCTTTTATTCAGTAAGTTTGAAAATTTCCCCTAAGTGTTTAATAAATAAACTATTTAAACATTCCCATCAGATGCTGTGTTTTACCCTCTAATCTTCCTGGGTTTAAAATCAGGCCATCATACTCTGTTAACTAGAATCATTGCATGTAGGGTTCGTTCGTTACTGTGTGCCTACAAATCCTGTGTGGGAATACAGCTCTGATCCCACAGCTCACCTGTTCTACAGCTCAGAGACCAGCACATGTCCTCCTCACAGTCAGGGAGGAGAGCACAGGTGTGCCATCCTAAGTCAGTGAAGGGTGGGGTGGCTAAATGGAACCACCATACAGCTAAGGACAAACAATATTCTTTCAAAGGATAAAACTGAGAACAATTAAAAATGCTAAGAAGAAGCTCAAGGAAATCTAGGATGAGTAGGAGAAGGAAGGGTACTAGCAAGAGAGGGGAAGAAGGAAACTGGAGAGGGTATGGGGGTGAATGTCCTCAAAGAACACAAGATACTTGAGAGAAAATGTCTTCATAAAATCCATCACTATGTACAATAAATATGTGCCAATAATTTTTTAAAAGAAATTTGACAAAGATTTTATTCACAGGAAGGTTAATGAAAGAAGAGCCATGTTCTCCTACGCTCCAGGAGAAAAAACAGAAATACTGATGCCACTTCACAAAGCAAGAGAGGTCTCAAGAAAAAGCAACTTTACTAATGGACTTTCAAAAGGAGCTAAAAATACTGGGGGTCACTGGCTTTTGACAAAAGAAAGTGACATCAATGTCCTGTCTGCATTCCAAGAAGGCGGGATAAGTGAACAGCATGTTTTGTGTCTGAATAAGATGAGAGGAAATGTCATTCATTAGGATTTTACCTATCCATATGGTAGTAAGTGAATAAATTTTCATTTGGAAAATGAGGACTTTTTTTCTGAATCAAGTTTAATGCTATGAATCTAAAATGGAAAATCTTAAGGAAAATTTAGAAACTCTAATGATATCCCTATTCCTTTTTTTGGCTCTAGCTCAAGGTCAGAGGGAGTTTTTTAAAAATATCTCATCACAAATGCTCATAGCTCTTGACCTTATGATATGTGTCACCATCAATAATGACCGGCCATGCTCTCTTGTCACAAAAACTGAGGCCCTTACTCCAAGCCAGTGTACAGCGTCATTTTAGAATAATTGGTCATCTTGATTTTGACCACTGAAAGAAAAAAGGCATCTACAGATAGAGTCCAAAGGGTGAAGGTTTCATTTTCAAATTCATGACCAATTTTCCAGAACCTATCTCCTCCATACTGTGATCAGCTTTCCTTGAACACTGTGCATATTCAATTTACCTTACCTAAACCTCAGTAGCTTTTCTCTCCTTCTCTAGGTCACATCCTGTATGGGCATTTTTAAATTTTTTAATGTGGAATGCTGCATATTTCCACCTCCAACATTTCGAGGAAAAACCCAAAGTGTGAAGTGAAGTTTATACTTACCCGGATCTCAATCTTGCCTGTTGCAACCCTACATTCTGAAGTCTACAAAATCCAAATCTGTTTCTGTCACCTCCCTGTGCTGTGCCCGTAGAGGCTCCTAACTTCCCAAGGAAATTCAAAGTGTCCAACAGCACAGAAGAGAGAGAGTGTGTTCACCTCTCACACACCACCCAGCCTCCACTATTGGCTTTCCCCACAAACCCCTCTAACTTGTGCATTTAAGGAAGATCTTCCCTGCATACTCTATGAGGTCATCCACTTCAAGGATGGTTTCTTCTCTCTGCAGGACCAAAACCAATTTCACCTGCAGCACAAAAGATAGGGCTTGATATCTATGCGTTTCAACCCTAACTCTGTATTCTCATAGCATTTCCTGAATAACTCGACTCATTATTTTGTTTTCATTTTTCCTTCCCCACTAACTCTCTGAAGCAAGGCCTGCATTAATCTTCAGACCAACAGTACTTAACAGTGCAACAGTGCCATAGAAGACATTCAGGATATGTAGGTTATTTTTTTTTTAATAACATTTAGAGGGAGAAAGGGAGGGAAGGAAATGCTTTGGACTGAATGTTTGCCATTCAATATTTATACATTGAAGCCCTAACTTACTGTGATGATATTTGGAGATAGGACCTGTGGGTGGTAATTAAGATAATTAGGGTAACACTATGGGGAGGTGGGACCCTCCTAATGAAATTAGTATCCTTTTAAGAAGAGAGACATCAAAGGCGAAAGACCATGTGAGCATAGAACAGGAAAAGAGCTGTCTGAAAGCCAGGATATGAACCCTCAGCAGGAACAGAAGTTGGTGCCACAATCTTTGGCTTTTAGTTAGTAGAGTCTGGAAAGAGGGATGGATGGTGAAAGCAATTCTGGTGTAGCTTCAGATGAAGTAAGGAGCGTATTGTTGGTAACTAGAGAAGGTCAGCCTTGAAATACATGGTAAAGAACGTGGCTACCCTGTTGCTAGTAGTTAGCTGAATGATCTTCTAGACAAAGTGTGGAAAGAACAGCTTGGTTCTTCTTGACTACTTACGGTAAGTATTGAGATGAATTTAAAAAGAATTTATCACACAAAAGGATCACGAATTTGGAAAATTATAATCCCGTTACATTACAAAAACTGAGAAATCTAAGAGTACTAGGATCTAGCTGTTATCACTTGATACAACCATGGCAGTAACTCACATAGACCTGACGGCCATTTCTGTGGAAGCAAGACGTAGAGATGAAACTAGTCCAACCAAGACCCCGCCCACATAAACTAAAGGGGACAAGCAATGATCAGTGTGAGGAAGGAACACTGTTGGATGTCTTGGGTCCTTTTTTGTTTATTTGTTTGATTGTTTTGAGGCAGGGTCGCACTGTGGCTCAGGCTGACCTGGCACTCACTCTGTATCCCTGTCTGACCTCAAACTGACAGCAAGTAATGTCCTTCCTACCTCAGCCTCCTGAGTGCTGACATAAAACTCATAGGCCACCTGAGCTCGCATTTCTCGGGTCCTATTAGACCAAATCGTAATGCTGTTCAGCAGAAAATGTGTGCTGTAGACATCAAGGAAAAAGAAACACTGACCCCAGAGACTTAGATATCATCAGGACTTCCTGTCCTTTCACAGTGCTGGAGTCATGGCTGGTTTTCCCTGGTATAAAAGAGTAAGGCTTTCCAAGAACACCACAACCCATCTGGTAACTCAGGAATAGGTGTATCCAGATAGAAAGCCTGTGTGGGTTTACAACAGGTTATACTCTTTTATCATCTTGTTCCAGCTCCTGTGACCCTGTGGGCCCTCCTCATTGTGGTTACGGAATTCACTGTGGGGTCATGAAGGCCTTGGTTAGTCCCTGTGGATTAGCAGGGGGACTGTGCATCAGGAGATTCCTACCCACTCTGTGGCTTGTACAATCTTTCCAACCCCCTCTTCTGCAATGTTCTGAGCTATGGCAGGCTGTTGGCAATCTGATTTAGTGTTGAGTTTTCTGTAGCCTCTTGATTTCTGCTTTGATAGGCTTTGATTAATCACCATGTCTGTCACCATTGCCCTGTGATATAGTCAGCTTTCTCTTTACTACCCAGAAAAGAACCCAACCAAAAGCAGCTTGTGGGAGGAAAGGCTTTATTTTGGCTTCTGGACTCAAGGGGATGCTCCATGATGGCAGGGAAAATGATGGCATGAGCAGAGGGGTGGGCATCACTGCCTGGCCAACATCAGGTGGACTATAGCAGCAGAAAAGTGTGCCAAACAGTGGCAAGGGAAAGCTGGCTACAACACCCATAACCCCCCTCCCAACAACACAACTCCAATAAGGATCCAATACCCAAATTGCCATCAGCTGGACATCAAGCATTCAGAACACATTCGTTTGTGGAGGACACCTGGATCAAATAATCACAGCCCACTCCTGGTCCCCACAAACCAACAATCATACACGATGTAAAGTATAATGCATTCAGCTCAGCTTCAAAAATCCCCACAGCTTTTATCTATCCCAATGATATTAACCTAAAGTCTTTAACTTAGCCATAATACCAAAAACAAACAAACAAACAAAAAACACCACAATGGCACAGAACATTCATACTGCAAAAAAAAAAAAATGTCATTGGGCATTAGCAAAGACAGATTGAACCAATACAAGATTTAAAACAAACAGGAAAGGTCAGAACCCAGGTACCAGCTGGCACTTGGAAAGTATCGTGGCCACAGGAAATGGAGAAAGTACTTAGTCATTCTTAGAGGCAGCAGGAGAACTTGTCGTATGTTGCATTTTATGAATCAGATCATTCAGGATGCATTTACAATCAGCAGCGGGTCCTGATCTAGTCGTAGTACTGCTCCTTTCACAGTGATATACAAAATAATAGGACATCACACAGTGAATGACATCTTCAGACCCTGAAGTATGGGCAACCCCGTGAGTTTTCAAACATGGAGTTACAACAGGCCTCCTAAAAGTGTGAGACAAGCTAAGCTAACAGTATGAAGATATCAAACGAAAACTAGAAAATGAATTTGTATCTTTGGTGAGGTCTTTTGCCCATATGACAGACCAAGAAACTGAGACTAAAGAGCTGGTGTGCGTTCCAGGGTCACACAGGTGGTTAGCAATGGTGCTGGAGGGACTTGCCCCAGGTTTTTGGTATTTTTTTCCTATGCAATCTCAGCATAGTGTCATATCCAGTGCCCATCACAACCAGCCTGCTGGTCTCTCCTGGTTTGTCTTTATGTGAAAATACAGTTTAACGAAAGCAGTAGATCATCACTTGCTTCTCCAACTTCTCACATTTTTAAAAAGCTGGATGGAAAACTAGTGAAAGGGGCCTAATTCACTAAGGATTTCTTATGAGGACAGCAGAGAATGTAGGCTTTATGAGGTCTGGTATGTGGTGAGCAATACCATCTTTATTTAAAATGTCTTTGTCGGGCTGGAGAGATGGCTCGGCGGGTAAGGCACTTGCCTCCAGTGCCTAAGGCCCCGGGTTCAATTCCCCAGGACCCACATAGGCCAGACCCACAAGGTGGTGGCCCTGGTGTGCTCTCTCTCTCTCTCTCTCGCTCTCTCTCTCTCTCTCTCTTTCTCTGTATCTCTCTACTTGAAAATGAATAAATAAAATTTTAAAAAAATTAAAAAAAATAAAATGTCTTTGTCATCTTCAAAACTGGAACCAATGGCTGTGTGCAGCTGTCACAGAAGCAATGACACAAGTAGATCATCAGGTGCCCACCCCCAAAAGAACCACACCAGACAGGGTGTATCAGCCAAACACCATCTCTTTTGTCGCTGCATAGACAGGCAGCACCAAACATATCTCTGAGCATGTTCACCGCTTGCAGTGACAGTTCCTGAAGCAACCCCAAGATGTTTTACATTGACTGGATTTGGCTCTGACATTTTAAATTTTATTTTGTTTATTTATTTATTTATTTTTGGGTTTTTGAGGCAGGGTCTCACTCTAGCCCAGGCTGACCTGGAATTTACCACGTAGTCTCAAGATGGCCTCTAATACACAGTGATCATGCTACCTCTGCCCCCCCCAGTGCTGGGACTAAAGACATGTGCCACCATGACTAGCTCAGAATATTTTTTAAATATTGCAGCTCAGGTAAATTATTACATGGCAATGGGAGTTTGAAAACAATGGCTTGATTATAACTTGGGCCCATCGTTATAAGACTTAATTGCCATTATGGCCAAGCAGCAGAATAGAAACACAAATGATAAAGAGAAATTGAGAATAAAGCAACCTAATGACTTTTGTAGATCAGAGCTCAATTAAGAAGATCACAAAGAAAAAAAAAAACTTAGGGTATGGAGCCACAAGGCAGCTGTTTTCAGTAGGTGGCCCCAGCATCTGTGAAGCTGGCTGTGCAGACCTTGATGCCATTCCCCTTCTTCAGCAGAGGAGACTGCATGGTGGGGCTCCCCCCAGTCAAGAGCATTTGGTAGCCAGATGGGTAATAAGATCCCAGGGCTGGGACAATGGCTCAGTGGATACAGTACTGATTCAGATCCTTAGAACCTATGCAAAGCCAGATGCTATAATCCCAGTACATCCACAGTAAGAATGAAATCCAACACAGGAACCAGCCAGCCTGATGAATATAGCAGTGAACAATAAGAGACCTTCCCTCAAAACAAGACAAAAGGTGAGAACTGACATCTGAAGTTATCCTCTGACTCCCACACGTCAATCATTCCCATCCAGTTAGCAACCAATACCTTTTCTCTCTTTACATCGGGACACCCAATGAAGGGACAGGGAAAATTGCACAAAGTTAGGGGTCATCTTCCAATGACTGAATGAGGGTGAAAACTCAGCCAATGAATTTTTGTTTTATATTCTGAATAGGTGTCTTTAGGGAAGTCTAACTTAGAGAGCCAAGACCATTCAGTTCCAATTTCTCTTTCCCTTTTGTCCTTTCTCAAATAGGGGCCTGGTGTTGAGATATGGCAGATAGATGCATTAGCTTTATTTCTCTTTGCTCTCAGTTCTCCGGTATTGCAGAATTGGGTAAATATTTGTGCACATGTACAAAGGATAGTACAAGCCACCTGCCAGAAGGTTCATAGAATCTGGACTTCTTGGGAGCTAGATAGCAGTGTTTGGTTCATTATGTACTAAGCAGACTAGAGGGGAGAGGGCAAGCATATGATAGTGATTGTAAGTGCAGCTGGGGCCTTTTACTGTGTAGGAGCTGCCAAGTGAAGAAATAGATTAGTCCTGCTTTTCGACCAGCCTCTTCATGAAGTAATCACTTAAATGGGTTTTCAGAGTTCAGGGGAATTGTAAGACCAGCAGTAATAAGAGAAACACCTTGAATTTTCTTCCAGGGCACTCCAAGGGCTTTGCAGACATTATTAAACTTAGTAGACCTTCTAGATTCCTGCCCTTCCACACCAAAAAGAAAGGTATCAGCCTCATGAGAAGGAAACTCTGCTTTTACAAACAAACAAAAAAAGAAATGTGGACAATCTGAGACTTGCCATGTGTGGTTCCCGCAACTTCCAGAGCCCAGCCCATCCATTTACAGTCCTAGGAATTCGAAGGAGGGCTGACCTCCAAGAGCTCGCTGTGCGAAGAAAGCATTTGGAGGTGAATGAAATGGCAGCCTTCTCTTTTCCCACGCCTGCTCCCCACAGCTCTGAAGACATACACCCTTGGGTAGCTTTGAGCTATTTTGGGATCAACCTCATCTGCCTTTCACATTAGGCTTGGCATTAATTATGACGCTTCACTGAAAACGAGCCTTCTGACAGTCTCAGGCCTGGAGAATGGAAGGAGGAATAAAGGCAATGCAACTCCAATTATAGACCCTTAGCCCTAATTAATGCCCACCTCCTGTGCTTGGTATTCTAGACACAATCTCCACACTCTGGGGGAAAAACTCAATTCACTCCATAGCACAGGGACCAACACTATTCAGCCAGTCACTTGCTGGTCCCCGTGGAACAAGATCTTTCAGGCAAGGAAGAGATTTATATGCAATAACCAGGAGGCACGCATAAGTCTGCACTTCTCCTTTAAACTGCCTTTTGACATTCACACAGCACATCTTCTTTCAGGGGACACAGAGAGCAACCTTTTAGAAATCCCAAGTCCTTTGTTGTCTCTGGTTCTAGACTTCAAGTCAGTCAAACAACCAGATGCATATAGTCACATACCGTGTGTGTGTGTGTGTGTGTGTGTGTGTGTGTGTGTGTGTGTGTGTGTGTGTGTATGCCACGAGTGCATAATCTAACAGTGGATGAGAAATAGGAAGGCTATAAAAGCTGGTTCCTCCTCTCAGAAATGTGTCATAAGCAAAAACCTCACTAAATCAGAATGTCTTCTGGGCAAGTAATACTTCCCTGCTGTTTTCTGAAAGACTTCAGCAATTAATTCTGCAGGGAGGAAATTCAAATGTGGAATAAGGTTGCTGTGCAGCCCCTGACTGGAGACCTCCTTGAAGCACTAAGCTGCTCAAGAGTGAGTAGGCTTCCGGCTCCCTGTGTACTTGCCCACTTGCTCTTTCCTGTCTGTGACTTCTATTCCACCCATTCTTTTCAATAGAGTTCCACGAATGGCCCTGAGCCAGGAGCTGGGCACACACACAGTGAGTCACAGTCTTGAGTCCTTAACCTGGTGCTCCTCACAATCTACTTTAAACTGTATGTTTGCACGTCACTAGACTGTAAATTCCTCAAGTGCAAGGATTATGCCATATGCATCTTCGTTTCCTCAAAGCAGAGCTCCACATCAGAGGCTCAAAAAATGACAAATGAATGATGAAATGAATGAATAAATTAAAGCTAATTTATTGGCTACATGATTTAGCCTCCAGCATCCTCCCAAGGTCCCTATAGCTAATGCCCAGGCCTTCTCCCCATAGCAGAGACTTTTCTCTCTTTAACACAGACTCCTCTCTCCACCCACCCTTTACTCCTAATTTACCTACCAGCTATCACTGTGGACTGAGGGTATTCTGCTTATTCATATGCTTATTTGATCATTAGCTATCTTAAATGTGTAAGAGGGCACACATCTGTCGGTACATTTTTGTCTGTGTATTTGAAAGTGCTAAACATAAAGCCAAAACCAGTATTTGATGAATAACCAAGTGAACTAATGAATGAGAGGAAATAGATAATCACATATTTAATCAATATGTAAGTGCATTGGAGCCACAAGGAAACTTAATAGCTTAATATTTAATCCATTAAGTAATTCTATCTAGGGAGGATAGGATACTGCTAAGAACAGTGGCTACAGAGATAATTGAGACTTGTCATAAATGTCAAAGAGTACACAACTTGGTAGGGGTAAAAAAACATCCACACATACAATTCCATTTTAAGAACTCTAAACATAAAGCAAATTGAGACACTGTAACAGTCACCGGGAGAAATAAAATAGTCTAAATCTCAAGGGACTTATTACCTAGTAGGGTGACTGAATCATACATGCAAAGATAGCTAATAATATCAAATGTTCTTTACTATCAGCTGTAAGGCTGATAACCTCATAGATCACACAGGGCAATGGTTATCATCACCTTTTTAATGGTTCAAGACTTCCTTCTTCCTCCCCCACTGTGACAGGAGAAAATTTGGTTTATAACCAGGCAGAAAGTGGCCCTGCTGATAGCGCTGTAACTAAGCATCATGTACAAGAACAACAGGAGCCGAGGAATCCCTCATTGTGCTCACCTATTCAAAGAAGGCTCCTTTTTTTACCTTTATGTTCTTCAAAGCACTTAACACACCACCAGTTTGTAATAAATTACAATTAGTCATAACAGCTTCGTTATCCTGGATTTTATTATTAGCAGCATTAATTTTTAATGTTTGCTATACTCAGTTATGTGTGGAAGACTTGAAATGTATTTAATGATGATAACTTCCACCTTCTGAGCTCTGGCAATATTCTAGTGGGATATAACCAGACTGTGCTATATTTCAAACTCCAAGCAGAATATGCCAGAAAGAGATGGGGAGGAGAGGGGGGCTGTGGGGAGGCTTGAGTGAGACAGAAGTCAGACTCTGAAGGTTCTGAATCCCACCAGGTCCTTAAGTCTTTACACAGAAGTCAGCCATGTGCTTGGTAGCCTAAAGGTCTCTGTTCTACCAGGCAAGACAGACCCTCTTGACACCCAATGTCAACAGACAGAGAAAGACTCACTCCCAGTTCAGGTTTCTGCATTCTCAAAGGTTGCCAGAGAAGACAATTTTCTGGAGGGAGTAAGAAGGAAGAGAAAGAAAATAGGACCCTGCCTCACTCTTCCCCATATCTTCAGGCCATTCACCTTCTGATTGCCACCAGTTCCAGATGGGGAATGACCTTCCTCCTTCCTCCCCAACCCTCCTCAGTATGCAAGATGCTGGTCAGAATGATCAGCTTGGGACCCTATACTGATTCTCTGTGTGGTCCTGAGTCCAAGTCCCAGTTTAAATGATGCCTTCTCCACCCTGCCCAGAGCAATCCTCCCCAAACTCTTGGTGATGGGGATGTACCCATTCAGAAATTTTGCTGCAGTTTTACAAGTAACATTGGAATGCACCGAAGGCAGCTTTCAGCCTTGGTGTTTGGCAAAACTCTGCCATTCTGTTTGAACCATGGCTATTTGAAGGCAAAGGAATCCAAGGTTCATTCATTCCATCATTTCTGGGACCCCTGACTTGTGTGTGATCAGTGATGGTATCTTCAAGTGGGTCACTAGTTTTTTCTACCAGAAGTAACCTGATGAGTAAAATAAGCAGGCCATGTCATTTGAATTTATTAATATTTGATCATTTACTTTCAAATATAGGAACACATTTTAGGCAGACCTTAGAATGAAAAGCGTATGTGCTGAAATTTTACTCTTCCGTTACAGTATAAATATACATTCATTATCACAGGAATAAAATGCTACCAAAATTAATGGTGATTGTGAAAGCTGTTCATTCTATGAGCAAAATTATTCAGAATTTACAAATTGCTAAATATGGTGAAGTGGGAAAATGAGCGGAGAATTAACAGGGGTGTGTTACTGAGAACATCTTAAGAAAAGCAGTGTTTACTTTTTGCCTCTACAAATACATGTTTCAATGCAAATAACAATTGAAGGCACAGTCACCAAGATGAGATAAATTCTCTAATCTTTGATGATTTTTAAAATCTGGCGTCTATAATATTGAGCAGATCATATTGAGTAAGTACATTGGCTGTGTTTTCACTTTCTTTTAGGTCCCAATTCCTTATCCTCCACCAACTTCTGAGAGCAAACATGCATTCAGGGTGGTGGTGATGGTGGTTCAGCTTGGTAAGCTCACAGCGGAGCCAGGGACCAACAGAGGGGAGAGTTCATTAACCTTGCCACATAAAGCCAAATATTAAGACTTAGGTACCTAAAATTTGCAATAGTGATATTCTGGGGATAGCCAAACTTTAAAAATAAGATGTATTAGTCTTGTAACCCAGAAATTCATTCTATTCATGACATTTGGCTTCTGCCAAATGTTGATGTCAACACTTGAGTTTAGCATCAGGACAAAATGCACAGTCCATGAAGCTCTGAGACCTCTCCCCCTGCTCTCCCCTCTCAGAAGCAACAGGTGACCTCTTCTTAGGGAAGACCCAATACAAACTGTCAACTTATTTAAAGCATTATGAGATATTTTTGTGACAACTCTGCTATGTGGTTATCCAGGGTGAACTTTGTAGATGCCAAAGTCATATTGCAATGTCAAAAGGTTGGTCAACCTTTGAAAGAGGCTAAAATGATTAGCAAATGAGAGCTACTGGGTCAGGCTCCCTAGGCTGTCTCTCTCCCTTAACAAGAAGTTCCATCACTGGGAGAGCAGTTTGCTTGCATTACTTTGGGCCCCTAGCCTTAGTATATGTCTTTCCAATGCAGGTAGCTGCATTCCGTGATAGAGACAACAGAATGGAAGGCCTTTTTTCTGCCAAACTCTGCCCACCCTCCTTGGTTCTCCCTATTCAGAAGCCTGGCATCCTTCAGGGTCTTGCCTGAACATAATCTACATTAAAAGAAAAACAAAAACAATTCTTCCACATGTCCAGGAGGAAGAGCAGAAAGCAAGCATGGAGTCAGGTGGTGCTGTCTCTAGGCTATCTCCTAGGACATGTGACAACTTATGACATTGTGTTGGTTAGGTTTTGTTGTCAACTTGGCCTTTTCAGTCATCTTGGGTGGGTCTCTGAGGATGTTTACAGGAAGGCAGCCTCTCAGTAGGATGTAAGGAAGCTCAGGAGAGCTAGAAATTAGCATCTCTTCCTGTGTGTGGGCAGTGCAGGGAGGAAATTCCAGACTCAGGAAGCCATTAAGTCTGGAATATGGTTGCAAGGCCCCACCCTAAAGCTATATAAGGGGGAAGGAGATTTCTCTCCCTTAGCCTCTTGCTTGTTTGCTATTGTGTGTGTGATGTTGGTGATGGGTTTCTCTCTCTGCTTGGACCTGTGAAAATGGAGTTCTTCTTTTGCTGATGTTATAGAACTTGCCCTGGATCTGTAGTTTCAATAAATCCTTTCCTCCCATAACTGTGCCTGGTTTGGAGATTCATTCCTGCGGCCATAGATGACTGTGACAGACATGTTCCAACCTGTCCTGCAAAGCACCACCAATGCAACCTAGAGCCTTAAACATGCCGGTGTAATTAATGTCTTAACAACTTATTACAATCCTCACATCATTAATCACAGAAGCTAAACATGCCGTCTCACCCCCCTAATGTGCTAATGTTCTAATTATTATGCCTCAATTAAAGGGAAGTCAGTGCTCCTTGTTTAGAAGTGCATACTTAATAAAGGTTCATGGGTGACTCCAGCAAGCAGTAGTACATGATAGGGAGGAAAGAGAAGGCCTTTCCCACAAAGGTTTATAGGCAGTTTCAGACAAGAAAGGGCAGCCTCTTTGTTAAAGTTCATCTTTGCATGAACACTAACATCTGAGACCTCCTTGGATGGTTGTTAGCAGAAGAGAAGTGGGGGACAGTAGGGACCTGTTCCAAGTGAAGGTGTGTATATTTGCTCACAGGCACGTGTGTGTGTGTGTGTGTGTGTGTGTGTGTGTGTGTGTGTGTGTGTGTGTGACTGTAAGTTGGAGAGGAACCATTCCCCATAAGAGATTTAGTAGAGAGTGGTGCATCAGGGTGCCTGCTTCCTGGAAAACAAGGGATTTAGTTAACTTATATTTGGGGAAGAGGCCAGAGAACTGAAGATCTAAATTAGATCTTACACTTCCTCCAAATTGTCTTGAAGGCTTTTTCTTTGGTGAAAGACATTTTACACTGTTACCTAGGACATACATCAATACACAAAAGTAAAACTAAAACAAAAAGTTTTGTGAAATAGAACCCTGATTTGTAATCTGTTTCATGTTTCAATGCTGATTTCATCCTATAAAATTGATCTCACAATCTAGTAATATACCTCAGTCTAGAGTTTGGAAACACTTATAGCTGCAAACGAATCTGCCACAGGAAGAGTTTACATGTTGTACGACTCGTCACTGACTTTGAGACTAAAACCTGACTCCCAGTCCTAAGAGGCATTTGTCCACCGAGCTACAAGAGCTTCCTGAGAGTCACTTTCCCTGGCTTCCAGGAGCTTCATACCTCTGCCTCTTTGTCTATTTAGACCTACTAGTAGTGACCCAAAAGAATATCCCCCCTCTCTCTCCTAAGTTAATAAATAACGTTCTTAAAAAATGTTTAGTCTTCAAAGTTTTGGGACCCCTTTCAAGGTAAATAGAATGTTGAACCATTCACTTCATCCCTGACTTGGAATCGCCATTGGCTCAGTGTTTGTATTTTTGTCTCCACTTACCACTGTTGAAACATTTCCTCTTCAGGGCTCTGTACATTCACCTTTTCCACTGGAGATGGGTATTTGTGAGAGATCAGAAAGACCCAACTATCTCTAAGGCACTGGGGCACCAGCTAGGCACTGTTAAATGCTGTCGAGATGGAGGATACTCTTATGCTGAACTTTCTTTGGGTCTTTGTTGTCAGGCTGGAATGGTTTTTAGGTTCTTTTTCTGTGAAAGAGTGAAATCACCAGAAGACACCATTCAGATATCTGATTGGCAACTAACTGAACAGGGAACTGGCAGCTAAGCAGCCTCTTCTCTGGCAACCAGCTAGCCTGCCTTCATGGTAGCCTGGCTGTTGTGGACACTTGATGATGAACCACTGTAACTGAAGCCATGAGTTCTGCCTGCTCTGAGAGGCTTTGCTCTGGTCACGCCAGCTCCAGATACTCTGCACCTGCCTGGAATGGCAGCATTCCAATGAAGACAAGCCTCAGTGAATACTGGATGAGCTTGCAGCTACTCTCCTGTACTAAGGGCAGTGAGGAGGTGTGGGGAGGGTAGGGAGGGCCTGTGACTGGTGCAGGGTGGGAAGCATAGATCCTAGAAAAGCCTGTGATTGGACCCTGTGTCTCGTGAAACTGAAACTGTGCTGTGATTAGTACAAATGCAATGCTTATTTGCATGCCACACCTATGCAATATATATAACCTCCAGGCTATAGAACCAGGTTGTTTAGATCATTTCTTAAATCAGGCAGGAGCTACCTCTGATTTTGTAACATTAGATCTATCCACTGAAAGGCATCTCCCAAACAGTCTTTTCTTACTTGAGTGCCATCTTTATGAAGGGCAAAGCAGGCTGAGCTGGTAACGCAAGCAGAGATGGCAGTGATGGGGAAAGCAGCAGTGATTGCAGGAGTGGTGAGAAGGCAGAGTTACAGAGAGGAACCCGGATGTGAGCAGAGGCCATGGACATGTCAAAGGATGGTGCAAAATAGAGAAGGCAGACGACTAGGAAGAACTGAAGAGGAATGACTGTGAGCCCTGGTCACCAGGGAGATCCAGGCTATAAAGGCTCTACATCCTTACAGCCAAGGCTTGCCCTAATGGCATCTGCTGCTGACTCTGAGCAGTGCGGGGCCAGTGTCACTCAAAGCCCAGAGCAATAAGACTCTCACCTGAGCACCTAGAGACAGGTCTCTGGCTCTCAAAACCAGGAAGCATAAGTCTCTAATCTGTCAGCACGGTCTTTGTCACTCAAGAACCGAGGTGTGCCAACTATCATTCCCCTCCCAGTTGGTCAAACCAAGTAGTTCACACAGAACCCTAAGTGCACCTCACCTGTTTCCAGACATACACGCACACAGTGACCAACCTGTTAGGTAGTAAAACTAGACTCTATAATTCTATAAAAATTCATAACTAGAAGATCATTTTGTACCCTTTGTGCTGGGTACTGGCTCTTGAACTTTGGGAACTACTAAGAAAGTTTCAGCTCTTTAGCAGTTTGCAATCTTCCTCAGAAGCTTACACACAGAAATACGTATACAGAGCTGGAGAGACGGCTGAGTGGTTAAGGCGCTTGCCTGCAAAATCTAACCACCTGAGGTCAATTCCTCAGTCCCCGTGTAAAGCCAAATGCACAAAGTGGAACATGCATCTCAAGTTCACTTATAGCGGCTAGAGGCACTGACATGCCCATTCTCTCTCTCCATTTGCCTCTCTCTGCTTGCAAATAAATAAATAAAATACTTTTTAAAAAAGAAATGCATATATATCCCATTCTATTAAGGAAAACATTAAAAACCAAAATCCAGAGCAATAACTCTGAACTGGCCCACTCAGAATATTTGTTTAGAAGAGAAATTAAGCTTTCTAAAAATAACCAAAGGTTATTTTTAAAAGAGTGACAGGTCCTGGAGTTGACCCTCAAAGGAGGACAAATTGTCCTTTTGTAGGTTTCTACATCCCCGATTCTTCATTCTTTTATCCTTTCCAAATTCTGTGGGTTCTGAGTGCTCTACCCTGCCTCCCTCACCTCCCTTGTCCACATCCCCATCACCTCCTCCCTGAAAACTGCAATGACCTGTTGATAACTTCCTTACTTGTGAGCTTCTCCCCTTCAGACTGATGTCCATAAAAGCAAACCTAAGTCAGCTCCTCCTCTGCCTCCTCATCTCACTGCTTATCATGTTCTGAAAGACTCAGGTGACTCAGTCCTTCATTCATTCCCTCACCTCATCTTTCACTCCTTCCCTCCCAGGACCATTCACACTGATGAACCTTAACTAGCCTCTCAAGGGTCTCTACACACAAGGCCAGCCTGGAGTGTGCCTGGATATCTGTGTGGCTCACCCTTGCCCCTTGTCCCTGCTAAAGTGACATCTTCCTGGGGAACCCACCTCCAACACTGTTGTCTCTCTCAGTAACTCTTATGTCAGGGCACCGACATTCTGCTTGTCTACACTCATTTTTATTCATAATCACCAATTGCTATAGGAAGGGATTTTCATCTGTTTATTTTTTCACCGCTCCTAGAACAGTGCAGGACATGTAGTAGGTACTCAGTGGGGTAGTTAGGAGAGAATACTAAAGCAAATGAATGATATAAATAAAACCACAATGGTGGAAAAACACCAGATATGGTGCAGTGGCAGACTGAAGACGGCTCACCAGTAGGAGTCAAGACTTGCTTTGGATGAGTGGGAACAGCATCTGAGGAGGGAAGGGGTAAATGTGCTTTGTCTTCAGGACCATGGAGATGACTCACTCACTCCACACTGTCTGCTACAGCCACCAAGAACTGCATTCCTTCTTTACTATTTGATATGCAGAGCTTTCTGTGAGAAGGAACTACTTTTCATTTATCTAGAGCCCAGGTCATATCTGATTTGGAGCACCCATAAAGAGCGACACACTCTTTCCATGGCAAGAAAGTCAAGGAGAGTTTTATTTTTCAGAGACGGTGGATCATGAAGTGGACAAACCACTGTGCAATTCTCATGAACTGCTTCTTGAAATTCAGCATGCTCCACAGGAGAGATGTTTTGGGAAACAGAGATATATTTGAACTTTGATACAAAGTTTATGGACTGTCTGTGGGCCACGCAAAGTTGAAGGACAGGTTTTCAAAAGCAGGGTAAACCTCACTTATTTGTTCTCTCTCTCTCTCTCTCTCTCTCTCTCTCTCTCTCTCTCTCTCTCTCTCTAACACACCACACACACACACACACACACAGAATCCTGCCATATAATCCAGGAACTTGCTAGATAGCCCAGGCTTGCTTTGAACTCTTGAGCCTCCTGCTTTAGCCTCTTGAGCACTAGAGTTACAGGTGAGCATCACTAGGCCCAGTTTTGTTTCTGAGGTCAGAGCAGAAATGACCTCCACATCTATTACCCAGAACAGACTCGCCTAATCAGTAAGAGAAAAGCAAGATTTAGAACCCAGGGACAATATGTGTTCTTGTACCTGTGTGTATTTGCTGCTAACCCATCAATACAGTAAGAGTTATTTATGTAAATTAGAAACCCTAAATTAACCAGGAAGCTGTTGTGATTCAGAATTTCTTGGAAGCAAACTCTCTTCCCAAATACTTAGCTCAGGAGGACAGGAGAATTCATCAGAAACTGCTCATCACTTACATTCTTGCTCTCACTTGCTGGACACACACCTGAGAGCAAGTCAGGTGACCGCTCTACTAACAGGTAGAAAGCAAATAATTTCCACCTTACAAACTGATACGAGGCTTACATGATCACATGATGACATCTATGGAAGTACTCTAAGATTAAATGTTAGTCCATTATTGGCAAAAAAA